>JAMKCH010036453.1:0-40531 GCA_023653785.1 Ophioderma brevispina | reverse complement strand
GCAAATAAGATGAACCAAACACCATAGGAAGGACTGTTCTTTGTTCTTTAATATTATGCCAAGTAAGAATGACTTATTTTGAAATTTCATATTTAACCAATTTTTTTCTGATTGTACCATTTTTTTTAGACAGGCTGTATTGTTTGAAAATATTATTCAGAAACGTGTTTCTTTCGCTTTATTGAAAAGTGGCACAGAGTGAATTTCGCTTACCTGCAAACAATTGCGTATATCTCCAGATTGACAAAAGCTATCGTGATGGGGTAAATTGTACCAGAATGATAGGTCCTTTATCTTGAATTTGACATCAAATTTGTATAAATTACGACACGATTTCATGCCTAAAACAAGCAATTTCTGAGTGTTACACTTTTATTGAGACGCCCTGTATCTGCTTTCACACCGGAACCCTCCCTCTCCAGTTACAGTAACTGTCATATGGCATTGTGTGGATGTTTCCTTTTCTTCATCTACATATATGTGAAGCCCGATGTGAAGCCTGTGCAATATCTATTTGTGAACCTAGGAACAGCTGATGCGAGGTGGCGAGCAACAACATGCCAAGTCGACACCCTACCACACTGTTAAAAATGTGCATTAAAATAACGGCGTTTTGACTGACAGCTGGGACTCACAACAGTTAAAACGACTTTTTTACCGTTATTTGCACGTTTCGAGTCCCTTTTTACATTTATTTCCACGTTTCGAGTCCCAGCTGACAGTCAAAACGACGTTTTTTTAAGAACATTTTTAACAGTGTACTTTACATTACAGTTCCTTAGAATGGAAACCATAAGAGCTCATAAGATATGGCTTGCATGAATTGTAAGCTCGAACACTCCGAAGAGAAAGCAAGCTCCATTCAAGGCATGACAGGCCGGATGACAGGTCACATGAACAGCTATGAACCTAGCTTATTATGATGTTGTCTCTGTCTGCCTTTCATCCACTGGGCGATGTATGGTCGTGCGACTAACTCCCAACTACCAAAATTCTTCTTGTTTCTTGAAAGCCACGTACAATTCTTGATTTCTTGATATGTCAGCCCCAGGAATTTGAAGCAGATTCTCAGAGTCTGGTTGGTGAATCCTCTGGACCAGTGGCGTAACAGGCCGGGAAAAAAAATTGCAAAAATCATGCTAAATCAGCCGTTTTTAGCCCTCTGACCGGGAAAAATTGGCCTTTTGACCTCCCTGAGAGGGAAAATTTCCCAAGACTGGGAAATTTGCCCCCTCAGAGCGGGCAGGCCCGTTACGCCACTGCTCTGGACCCCACTTCTAATGGTCCCTGGGAAGTATTTCAGCTCCCACCCAGCTTCTCGTGCTTCCTTGATGGGGTCTTCATATTTGCACTTCTTTCGGTGGTTTGCTTGTGCCATGTTCTCTTCCGGTACTGTCAGATCAATGACGACACGTTCTTTCATTACAGGAAAATAGATGGTAACATAGTCTCCGTGATGTGGTGACTATTTCTGGCGGGAATATGATGAGACGTTTGTCTTCATCTCACACCACATTCCAGTCCTCACTGTTCTGGATACATCCCTGCTTCTTTTCTCCCAGCCAGGCAACATTGCCATAGTGAGTGCCCTTGTCTGACTTTAGGTATTGAGTTGCCAGAGCTTCCGGGTTCTTGGCAAACGAGATAGGGAAGCAGTAGATGATGAACTCCCATGAAATTCGACTAACGATATGGTTTTCATATATCCACAGCTTTCCTATGCTGTTCACCTGGTCACTGTCAGTCTTCTCCAAAGGATCCTTCAACTTGGTTTCCGAACGTGATCTCAGCTCTTTGTCACTGAGGTCCTTGAAGATCTCTTGACCAAGGAACCCCATGGATGTCTGCATGTGTTGAATGAAAGGGATCTCTTTTCAATCTATTTAGCCATGGGATCAAAGGAAAAATTGTTCATTTTGATTACATACTTCACCGAAGTAAACCATTTTTTTCACTATACTAATAAATATTATAATTACCATTTATTGGGTATGGCAATTGTAACAAAGTTAAAGTTGTAACATTGAAAGTTAATCTGATTATATTTTAAATGCTTGCAAATTATTGCCTGAGGAATGAGGACTCCCAAAAAGTATAGTTTTGATTATGTTAAATGTTTACTTACCGAGATAAAGATCAACAAAGGTCAATGCCAATTGGATTATGTTTCCCCATGACCTATTTTGTCACATAGCATGATAACTATGCATTGCAGATGCTATAAACTATTCCTTATTTTGATTCATTAAGCTAGATGAACAATTTGTTTCATGTTTTACCAAAATTGGAGCAACTTCTGATTTTGACCCCTGTACAAATGGAAATTGACCTTTTTTGCACTTTTAGCCATTTTTACCCAATAACTCTAAAACCAATGGTCATAGATAGTACAAACTATACATTTTTGTAATCCTTATGACTAGACGGACAATATGGCATACACTTCAACACGATTGGAGTAATTTAAAAGTTTGACCCCTGTGTAAACTTAAATTGACCCCTATTGAAAAAGTGACACCACAATTTGACACCACTATCTAGCATTGATGTAGAGGGTCCATACTAACTACCAAAGGTGTCAAAGCTGAGATGTAGTGGGACATGAACGATGATGTTTGACCCAAGTCCTTGCTCCTGCTCTAAAGTCCTTATGCAAGCATCTTTCTCTCTTTGATCCCACGGACTATATTAATGCGATAAATAGTTGTTTTTGATCTGTGCCCTAAAATGATTACTTGATAGAGATTTTTTGACCTTATTTTTCCAGTAAGTCCGGTGGATTGGACCTGAAGTTCTAATTGTTTTGAATGCAAACTGTGTTTTCACTTTGGTATTTTAAAAATTGTCAGTGTTTCTAGTACTGTAATTGTGCAATTTCCTGTCTAAGGAAATAAAAATACTTCTGCAAGTTGGCAAGTAGAAATATTTAATACTGTTTATTGACCTCCATTTTGTGATTAAAATATTTCATTTTCCCTCAATTTTATTTGAGAAAAGATTTCTCCAGGAAAAGTACTTTGTTTAGTATGGGAATTCCCCTTGTGCTAATTGAGATCAGACCAGATGTTATTTACTCGATATATTGTGCAAGAGAAGAAATGGATTCCCCAAAAGCCTAAAATTAAAAAATGAGTCCAACTTGTTTATGCATTGAGATCGAAACAGATTGCAAAATTTAGGGGTTCCCATGATGTTATTTTGTAACACGGTGCAATGCAGATAATGTCATTTCTTCAGAACCCATGGGTCAGCTAGTGCAAGGGTATGTTTATGGCATATTGCTGTAATGATTATTACTAGAGATAGGGGAATCTAGTCTAGCTGGATATGTTAAAGACGCTCACGGGAGAGAGCTTTGGCCAGCAGGTATTACCAGAGCTATACGTATAGTTATAGGTAGTCTTGAATCTGCAATTAATGTTTATTGGTTGCCAGAGCTTCCGGGTTCTTGGCAAATGAGATAGGGAAGCAGTAGAATGATTAACTCCCATGAATCGACTTAACGTTATGGTTTTCATATATCCAAGCTTTCCTATGCTGTTCACCTGTCACTGTCAGTCTTCTCCAAAGGATCCTTCAACTTGGTTTCCTCCGAACGTGATCTCAGCTCTTTGTCACTGAGGGTCGCTGAGATCTCTTTGACCAAGGAACCTATGGATGTCTGCAATGTGTTGAAAATGAAAGGGATCCGTCTCTCTTTTTTCAATCTTTTAGTCCATGGGATCAAAGGAAAATTGTTCATTTTGATTCAAACTTCCCGAAGTAAACCATTTTTTTCACTAGAACTACTAAATATTATAATTATACCATTATTGGGTATGGCAATTGTAAACAAAGTTTAAAGTTGTTAACATGGAAAGTTTCTGATTATATTTTTAAATGCTTGCAAATTTATTGCCTGAGGAATGAGACTCCCAAAAAGTATAGTTTGATTATGTTAAAATGTTTTACTTACCGAGATAAAAGAATCAACAAAGGTCAATGCCATGGAATTATGTTTCCCCATGACCTATTTTTGTCACATGCATGATAACTATCCTGCAGATGCCTATAACGAATTCTATTTTGATACATTAAGCTAGATGAACAATTTGTTTCATGTTTTAAACCAAAATTGGGGGGGAAAAAAGCAACCCCTTTCTGATTTTGACCCATGTACAATGGAAATTGACCTTTTTTTTTTGCACTTTGAGCCATTTTTAAACAATAACTCTAAAACCAATGGCATAGATGATAACAAACTATACATTTTTTGTAACCTTATGACTAGAACGGATAATATGGCATACCTTCAACACGATTGAGTAATTTAACAAGTTTGATGACCCCTGTGTAAACTTAATTTGACCCCTATTGAAAAAGTGACACCACAATTTGACGCCACTATCTAGCATTGATGTAGAGTGTCCATACTAACTACCAAAGGTGTCAAAAGCTGAGATTTATGGGACTGAACGATGATGTTGGACCCAAGTCCTTGCCTCCGGCTCTAAGTCCTTATGCAAGCAATCTTTTCTCTCTCTTTGATCCCACGGACTATAATGAAGTAATTGCGATTACATAGGTGTTTTTTGATCTGTGCCCTAAAGTGATTAATTGATAGAATTTTTGACCTTATGATCCGTAGTTTTCCGGTGGATGGACCTGAAGTTCTAAGTGTTTGAATGCAAACTGTGTTTTCCACTTTTGGGTATTTTAAAATTTTGTCAGTGTTCTAGTACTATTGTGCCATTACCCTGTCCTAATGAAATAAAAATACTTCTGGAAGTTGGCAAGTGAATATTTATATACTGTTATATTGACATCCATTTTGGTGATTAAATGTTTCATTTCTCAATTTTATTTGAGAAAAGATTTCTCACAGTAAAGTAACTTTTGTTTAGTATGGATTCCCCTGTGCTATATTGAGATCAGACCAGATGTTATTTACTAGATATATTGTGCAAGAGGAGAACTGGAATTCCCCAAAAAGCCTAAATTTTAAAAAATGAGTTCAAACTGTTTATTGCATGAGATCGAAACAGATTGCAAATTAGGGGTTCCCATGATGTGTATTTATGTAACACGGTGCAATCAGATGATGTCATTTTGTCAGACCCCATTGGTCCGCTAGTGCAAGGTTATGTTTATGCATATGCTGTAATGATTATTATTAGAGATGTGGGAATCGAGCTGTGGATATGTTAAATACTGCTCACGGGAGAGAGCTCTTGGCCAGCAGTATTACCAAGAGCTATACAGTATAGTTATAGGTAGTCTTGATCTGCAATAGTGGTATATGATGCATTAACATAGTTCCCGTTTAGCCACCGGAGCTTGGATAGCTGAAACTGTCTGCTGTCGTCTTTAAGCCAAAAGGAGCTTCAGTTTTGGATCAAAAGGGATTCCAGCTTGTGGTCCTAAATGAGGAGATAGCGACAGATATGGTGGTAGAACACCTGGATTGTATTGCAGCATATTAGCTCTCGTCGAGGGAAAACCCCGTAGTCCTGAACTGCTTGACAAAATACCTTCAAGATTTAGAAGATTCCCGTGGATTTTGTTGCCCTTGGAATTATATGCATACGTACATTTTGGAGTCGTTCTGCGCGTGAGGACATATCATCATTGAACTGCAACGCTCCTTTAATTCTGGGACATTAGTGGACACTACTAAGTATATGGTATCTTAAAATCTTTAAGTGTAATACATGTATTTGTGTTTTGGACATACCAATTCTTGAACCGATCTGATTGAAATCATTAAATCTGTGTTATTATATAAACTTTAGATCATTTGTGCACAATGCTCATTTGTTTGTGTTTAAAGGGTATTTTTGACCTTGATGTCCACGAGACTTCGTAACACACTACTGTACAACTTTCATTTGTGTCATATACATTTAAAATAGTAAACGTTTAAATGAGCTGAATGACTCGATAGTCCTTTGTGAAATAAGTGTTAATGTTTTTTTTTTTAGTTTTAAAAATCCTATCAAGATAAACTTATTAGCACTGCCCCAAACAAGAATACCATAATTACGTACGGAAGAATCAAAGTACAATAAAATGTGAAGAGTACACATTTCTGGAAAATGTTTGATCTTGTTTAGAATTCGTTTTGGAACCATTTACGGATATTTTGTTGTTGCCTACTTCTTCGAGTTCTTTGTTTAAGAGTTCAACGTTATTTGCGATATCTTGTGTGAGTAAGTATTGTCATAACACCAGCAAACATGGGCGAATTGTAATGATTTTTGAAACATTTACATATCATTGACATAGAGTATAATAAGAGAGGACCTAAAATTAGATCCTTGAGGCGCCACAGATATTTTTTAATTTGACTTACAAGATTAAAATAAAATAAAATTGTTTCCTATTAACTAAACAGCTCTTGAACCATTCGATAAAATACCCTCTAAAACCAAGAATTCAAATATATGCATAATAGTGTGAATCGTTGGTGTCAAATGTTTTTGACAATTCGAAAATAACAATGGTGATTTGAATTATTTTCAATCGATTTCACTTATTTTGTCTATTAGACCCCAAATTGCTATAAAAGTAGACTGGTTAGATCTGAAACCAAATTGTGTACACTTCAAAATATTAAATTTATTCAATGTAACAAACACACCTATTAAATACTAGCCTTCAAGAATTGTTGAGCATTGTAACACTGATTGATACTGGACGATAGTTAGAAAGGTTTTCTGGGTTTTCTTAAAAATAGGTATAACTTTTGCTATTTTAATTCATCTGGTACAACACCAGTGGATATTGGTTGAAGATCATAGGGAGTGAAATTTCATTTGCAACCCTTTTAACAATGTAGTTACCAGCACTTTTATATTGATCAAGTTTACCTATTTCATTATTTCATTGGTTTCATTATACATGTTACGTTCAAAATATTCCTTACCATTGGACCAACATTAACAAAAAAAGTCATTGAATTGGTCAGAGATTGTACACAATTTCACCATCACTATTCTTGAATTTAGCGTAAATGTTGTTCTTCTTGGTTCGGCCAATTATATTATTTATTGTTTTCCATGTCTTTCGCGTATTGTGTTTTACTAATTTAAATCTACGCTGATTTCTTTTTGACCTACGAATCCGCTGTTGAGTTTGTTTCCTATAATCCTTAAATTTTTCATGCGTTCATCACATGGGTTTTTTAATACTTACCTTTCTTTCCTTAACATTAATACTTTCAGCCAACCCTTTTGAATAAAGCCTCCCAAGGGGGGGGGGGGGAGGTTTTTAAAGGGGGGGGCCCCCCCTTTTTTAAATCAAATTTTAATTTACAATTCATTAAAAAAATTTTTTGTTTATCACATTGGATTCTGGACCAGCATTATAGTCGGCATGTACGGGGGGTTCCTGCACCCCCTCAGTACTAACCAACCAACTTTTTGGATGCCTTTGTGGGGTCCTTTAAAACACTATTCAGATGTTAACAGTGCAAAAAATGCGTGGGCTCTTGAGATATCCAAGATGCCGCCAAATTGGTCCAATTTTTAAAATGTCTATATGTTCCGCCTAAAGTTGGATAAAAACATAAATGAAGCATTCCATTAATATATGCTTTGTAAATTTCCAAATCCATTTGTGGCAATTTTAGTGTACAACTATGGAATTCATATTTGTTAACATGCAATAAAATTCAAATGGCGGTCCAATATGGCTGCGGACAAAATGTACAAATGGCAATATATTTGTAATGTAAACTTAGTTGTGTACATCCAATATGACGTTTAAAAAGTAAAATTAAATTATGGCAATTATGTCTTTTACTATTCAAATACAACCATTTTCTAATATGAAGCTTGCCATTTGTATTTAAGCATTAAGGCAAATAAACATATTCATAATTACTTTGTTTCTTTTATTTGCAATGTTGATATTTTTTTTATTTTTTGCTTTTAAAGAAAATAATATTACAGATATTATGACAATTTACAGATTTTAAAAACCCTTTGAAGGCAGCCTTTGTCGGCATTTCGAAGTTTAAAGATGGTAACAAACAAACAAGACAAATATTGAGTTTCTTTTATTCGGAACCCCGCATATTGCCATACATTTTTTCGACTTTATCGACTAATACAATAGCTTGCTTACAAACAAATAAGACACCTTTGATTGGTAAAGGTCACAGATATCTGTTATACTCTAACACTTTCCTCATAATGTTTGGAATGATATGAATAATATCATATATGATATTTTTAAACAATTGTGACCATTTGGGCGGCCATAATTGGCGGCCATCTTGGAATATCGCAAGGCACTTACTTTTTTTTCACTGTTCACATCATAAAGTGTGTTAAAGGCGGGATTCAAAGGCACTAAAAGGATCAAAAAATTTGGTTTAGTTAAGTACTGTGGGGGGTGCATCGGGAACCCCCCTTACATGCCCAACTTATGTAATATCAAATAAACACTTTGTTAGAAAAATGAGGGCCTAGCTATCCGCGGAAATATGCTTAGTCTGATCTGAGTCTCTTTTAACACCTCAAAATCAACTTGCAGACTGAAGGAGGGCAGCCAGAATATAGTATGTGCCGTTATCGTAATGTTTTTTTGGAAATTTGTCGGCTCTTTGCTACATTTGATTTTTTTGTCTTTTGGTACTATTGACACCTAGGAACTCGAATTTTGTTTGTTCCCATTTTTTTCGACCACCCGTTTGCAGCCAGCTTGGGATTTCAAATGGGCACTATTTTTCAATTATTTTCCCCATAATCTCCATTTACCAGTAGGCAGACATAGAAAGTAAATTGGTTCGATAAAACCCATGTTTTGTGATACTAAGGTTGCTATAGAAACCTTTATTTTAATTTGCATCTATTTCGTTTGGCGGCCATCTTGAATTTCAAAATGGCCCCGCCACGTTGAATATACTTTTGGCCTGTATCTTGACTACTGATTAACATACCCACACGGTAAATCGGTGGCAATACCCATGTTTGTGAACTAAGGTTTTCAAAGATAACCGTTTTTAAGTTGCAACTAATTTCGTTTGGTAGCTCATCGTGAAATTCAAAATGGCCGACATGTTTAAAAAAACCCCCAACACCCTCGTCTAACCAAGCCTTTTATTACCGACCGGGGAGGTGTTTACCACCCCCCGGATTTATTATAAATCAACCCGATCTTATATTTTGATACATTGTTACTGTCCCTTGACCAATGGCCAAAACCACCTCAAAACCTTTGTCTGGGGGTGGTCAAACTCCTGAATCACTAGAGCAATGACTGAACTGTGCACTTGATTACAATTTTTAAACAAAGTATTTATTTTTTCAATTTGTGTGTTTAAAATCATCTCAATTCAAACACGATTAGTTCAATACAAAGTCAATCTATAATAAGTTTGTTAATTAATGACTTTCTAAACTTACTGACCTGGTGTGTGCCGCGACGCGGGGTGCAGCAAGATTACTATAAAAGTGCAGAACTTTTCAAAGACTCCTGGGGAATATTCCAGCGCAAAATTTCAATTTCCATACGCGGACGTGTCCACGGACGACTTGTCCTTACTGAAAAAACCAGCTCCTAATACTCCCGAAGCTCGGAAGTCGACTAATATAAAGTCCAAAAGTGCTGTAGTCTTGTTTATATCCTTGGATAACTCAAAGGCCACGTAATACTGAAGACTCGAACCCGGCTACACCAATCGGAACTAAACTGCTTTGGAGCTGAGACTACTATGACAATTGTCCACTATATGGAAGATTTGTACTAGAAAAAAAAACTGTGCTAACTGTCCTGTCCACTTGGAAACTCTGCTTAAAACTTGGAGCAACGATGGTGTAAACTCTCCTTGGAGTGATGATGTTGTGATACCCTGGACTCATCTTCTCCTCACAGAGCTTTTATATCCTCTCAAACATACTAGAAGGATCTGGGTCCTCTCTAATGAGTCATGTGCTAAAATAGTCCATTACATCATAAGTTCCATCACCCTCATGCCACAGCAATATCTCCTGTAGATCCGTAGCCCGCCGCCTATATCAGTTCATGTCAATCACCTATGAGCACAACATTTCAATGCAGCAGGGGGCCATCTATCCTTCATCCAAACTTTTCCCTTGCCTTCTAATGAACTCACTAAGGTTCTAGACGATTCTCTCTCCGGTTTTCTGTTTAATTCTAATTGCTTTGCACTAACAGATTAATGCAACACAAACAGTTATTTTTATATCATTTACTTGATTAATTTAAATATTTTATGTGCTAATTTATGACTTAATCTTATCAAAGTGAAAAATCATTGTAATTCTTGGGGGCAATTTAACAACACAGTGGATTAGCTATGGTCTCCTCTTTATATTGAATCGCAAATAGTACTAACCATACCTATTACGTCATCATAATGCGTCATGGAAAGAATTTCATATGTACCCCCTCTATACTTAATGTACGGGAAACAATTATTTTTATTTCTGATGGCCCTAACTAACAACCACCAAAACACCCTAAGCCCTAAGGCCAAAATGAAAAAGAATTTGGTTACAGTGTAGAACTTCCGGGGGGGGGGTACATATGGAACTCTTGCCACACGTGAAAAAAGGTAGAATATCAGATTTTCATGAAATGGTTTGAGCTCTTACAAATTGACTAAGTTTACATAACCAGAGTTTTTAGAGCCATACTTTGCAGAATATTTTAAAAAATGTACCCTAGAATTTTTCTTGGGTGGCAACCACCCATCTACCTCGATTTTGAAGGCATGAACCGTAACCCTGTGAAGGTGCGAAGTGCACATCAATTTTCGCTAAAATGAACTGGAAATGAGAAATGATAATCTGGAAGCGTTTTCCGGAAAGCTTTAAAGTTATTTTAGCGCATCGGCGAAAATTTCAATAGGGGTGTTTTTTAACCCCCCATACTAGGTAGTGGAGCGGTTTGGACTGGCAATTGTCGACACCCCTCCCCTCGGTACAACAAAACGCAACCACTTCTATTCGAAAGATAGTAATAAATACTTACAAAAAATGATGGGTGTTGTCAAAACTTTGGGTGGAAGGGGTGTTTTTTGGGTCAAACAATCACGTGTTTGAAGCTAAAAACTTAAGAATTATCAAATATTTTTTAAGACAATTTTCTTAGCAAAACAATTTTAATCATCATGCAATAACTATCATATCAATCTCTGACATTTTATAGATTTCGTTTTCTACAATATATAAAGGGTCTAGAATGTTAACCCAAAATCACCCTTTTTCCTAAAAAAAACATCCTTGTTTTATCACATGTCACCAGAGCGAGTATTACCTGAACCGAAGAACACCCTTATGCAATGTATAAACCTATATCAATAACAAAAAGGATAACCATAAAATAAAATTGGGTAAATAGTTTTTACCTTAAAATAATAAAAAAATAATTTCGCTTACTTTGCAGCCCAATTTTCATTTTTTTTTCGGCATAGAAATCATCCCTGGGGGCCACCAAATATTTCAACCACAACCATCACTTTCTTAAATCTTATATATTTATCCTTCAAATAGGTGGTTGTGTTTTGTTGTACGGTGGGGAGGGATAACTCGAAAATGAGCACTTTTCAAGGCTCGACCGCTCCGCTAAGGGTTAATATACTTCGTCCTGTGGTCTTGAGTTGGAAATAAATTAGAGGGCCAAAATAATTGAATTTGACTGTTCCAATTTTGTTCGATCAGCTGTTTTGCCGCCATCTTGAATTTCAAAATGGCCGCCTAGTTTCAATACATTGTCTTATCTCCCATTAATCGTGGCGTTCCAAGTAAATATGATGATAAAAAATAGTAGATACCAACATGTGTGATACTATTGGGGTTAGAGAGGTCGCAAAGTCACATAAGGGAATTAAATTTCTAAAAGCTTTCAATAAGTTATAAATATTACAAATCTTCATCCTCAAAAAGAGTTAAAAAGGGCCAATGGTCACATATCCATAGATGCCGCTACTTAACAAGGTATAAGACAATAGGTCCAGCGGATACCAATAGCTTTTTACAGTTGTCATATTTTTAAAACGCTTCAATATAAGTAATGATAGCCTCATTTTATTTTGAAAAAGAGATTTAAAAAAAAGTACAGTTTGCCATCTCTACAAACTACATTTAATATGCATCTAAATAAGTTCATGACACAAAGACAATGGGGTTATTAAGTTTCATACATTCATCAAATCCATTGTTATCCCCAAGACGATATCTTAGACCTAGCCAACCTATACCTTTTCATATCCTTGCGTCAAGATAAAATAAAATGCGACTACTTCCAATTTTACGTAAAGGCATTTGTGAAAATTTCACCCCTGTACAAAAGAATTTTATCCTTTGACCTACTCATCCTTTTATTAGACATTGTTCAGACACGTCCCCCATTGACTTTTGTACTCCTTTGGACAGGGCCTTAGCCAGGGGTGCGGGGGGGTGCTACGCACCCCCCCCCAAACAATGACAAAGGTCCGCTTTATCATGTTGAAGGTCCGCTTTGTCATTTGTTTAAATATGTTCAGCGTGTTGTGTAAGGGTTTTTGCTTAGTGTTAGTGTAAGGGTTGTGCTTATTGTGAATTTGTTGGTCAATAGACGGGTCACAACGCAATACTACCATTATACACTGTTTAATACTGTTTTATTGGAGGTGTTGTGATGTGTCATCGGTCCCCCCCCCCCTTCAGAATCTGGAGGCGACGGTGAAAAAATTTTGGGTCCGCCGCGCACAGCGAGCCGAAAAAAAAATGTTGGTACGCAAAAGGTTCGCTTCTGGCAAATCCGCAACCCCCTCCCCCCCACATAAATTCCTAAATCCTGGCTACGGGCCTGGCCTTGGACTTTCAGGAAGATTTTGTGATATGCCGTAACTTTATTGCTAAACTTGGAAGATTCAATTCCTAATGTGGACCTGTGACCTCAATAACTCAAATTGTCCTAGGGTGCCAAGGTGGCACCCAATGGATTCTTAAACTAGGACCCTGGTCTGGCACTTTCAGCAATAAAATTGCATTATAGTACGCACTTTCACGCTCATACTGTGTTTCACAAAGGTTGCCTCGCTGGCCCCCCGACTCTGTTAGGATCCAAATCAGCATCACCTAGAATTATCATTTCGATGAGTGTGAAAAATAATTGGTAAAAGTGTAATCAACCATAAAAAATACGAAAAACAGACAACGGTATTGAGCAAAAATGGATATGTTTAGAAAAAGCAAAACTACAGAGAAAGATTGTCCCAAAATCGTGGGTGACAAAATAGAAGTGACCAAAAATATGGCGAGAAACGATTACAGATTAATAGGAGCCCAGTTCGTTTATTAACATTGAAGGATGTTGTGGACCTCAAGAGCAATTTTAGTTAGATTATGTGACTTAGTGGGTGTAATACAAATTAATAGTCAGGAAAAAAATGAAATCTAAGAGATAAGATGGTCCTGAAATGGACCGTTGTTGAGGTGTTGGAGTAGTTTATAGGCTTCTGCAGATGTTACGATTAAGAAACTCTTACTACTGTCAATACTGATGAGAGAATATCCATTGTCCACCAGTGACAAGACATATGTTGATTCTAAAAGGTACAGCCATTTTGTCAGTAAATCTCAAAGTGAGTAAACCTTACACATTGTAGCTTTTCCTCAAACGGAAAGGATATTTGTTCCTTTTTTTTGATCACTGCGGTCAAACGCTAGTATCAACTTAGTGGAGGAAACTGTGGAACCCCCAGTATCACAACAATGGTATTAACACCATTTTAAGCACAGTATGTTATTCACAAGTCAAGATACCGACCAAAGTGAATTTATACATGTCGGCCATATTGAAGATAGCCGGCTGCCAAAAACGAAATCAGTTTCCATCACAACAACTTTAAATAACAAAAAATAAAAATAAAAAAATACAAAAACCATTTAATTATGGTTTCCTACTATATACCGCCTTCTCCCACTTGTTATTGCCAAACCGTTATTTTTTGAGCTAAATGTGATTAGAATCAAGATACATTCTGCAGTATATTCACATGGCGCCATTTGTTAATTCAAATGGCCGCTACAAATTAGCTGCACTTACATAAGGGTTTGCTTTCGAAATCTTAAGCATGCAAACATGGTATTGCCCACCCGTTTTTATAGCGCTGTATGTTTTTTAAGGAATCAGATACAGGCTAAAGTATACTCAACATGGCGGCCATTTTGAAATCAAGATGGCCGCCAAACAAAATTAGCTGCAAACTTAAAAAACGTTTGTTTTTATAGAAAACCTTAGTACACAAACATGTGTATAGAGACCAGTTTTACCTTCTACAGACTGTCCCCAAAAAAAACTATACAATCAAAGATGACTTTTGGCCAAAAATTTTAAGTTCATACTCAAGGGAGGTTTTACTGATTTCTTTTTTTAGGAGTGGTGTTCTAACTTTCATGAGATTTTTTAGTTGCGTTTATTGGTGGGGGTTCTGGTTCAGGGGTTATGGCTACTTATCTGAGGCAGTTAAAAAACCTGTTGGGCAAGTTTCGACTATCCTGATATCAACAAAGTTTGCCTGAAAATCTCCTTCAAGACAAATTCTTTTTTGAAAATTGAAATAAAAATAGGTATTACGTGCTGCTTCTTGTGGATATAACATAATTTATCACTTTATAATGTTCGCAATTGCCTAATAAACATACTGTAGCTTGATGGTTATCAGTGTGAAATTCCAATCCAAACAGTCTTGTTGTCTCAGCTTTCTTCAGGTTCAGCAGAAGGGTTTCAACCATAACAACAAACACCCTTGTTGAAAGTAACTGAGACCCTTTGAACACAACCCTCCCTTTTCCTTATTTGCTCTTTGTTTAACGCTGCTTTCTCGTCATATTCCCCCTGGCATCTTGGAGGCAGTGGGGAATAGGGAAGGGTAAATTGTCCCGCCACATTAGACATTTTCCACACATTTGTCCCTCAACAGACGTGTAGATTGTTTACATTAGTTTTTCATCCAGTCAAATTCCCCCCAATTTGGACATGATATATTATTTATTTGTATCTCCCCTCATTCACCCACACATAATAAATTTTCTGGTGCTTCACTGAAAATAATACATTGATTAGTTCAATTTACATGATAATACATCACTCTGATCTGTACCAATTATTTTTGTTTTGGAAAAGGTTTTTAATCCCACAATGATGCTACACCCTTATACTTGTTAGTTTCTTGAACCTTCAGGTGAAACTGGCCCAAGTTGTATTTTACCTTTGTGTTCAACTGCCAATATCTCCGCTTAGGGTCGATCAAATTGGATGGAATAAAAGCGAGGATTTAAGTTAGGATCGGTCTAACAAATAAAGTCAAAATATAATGGCAAAATGTACAGCTTATATTTTTTATAATTTTTAGTTATTTTATAGTTTTTAATTGGGACAGTCTGTATGTTCCCTGACAAACGAGACTGGGGAAAATATGTTGAAAATAGCGGGCCATTTTGAAATCAGATGGACTGCCGACGGCTGGTCGAAAAAATGGAACAACCAAATTTTTTGTTTCCCTTGGCCTCAAATTGACTTAAAAAGACAAAAAATCACAATGTAGCAAAAAATCCATTAAATAACACAAAGAACCATGTGGGTATTTTCCGTTAAAAACCATATTAAATAACTCTACTCTAAGCAAATTGGCGCGGTATGGTACGGAGATTATGTTGATTGTTAACATGTTGCATAGAAAATTAATATTGTAGACATGATCAATACTTGGAATTCGGAAAATAAAGAAATTTGAAATTAGCCTGTCGAGACATCGGAGTACTACTCTACTCCCGGCTCGGATGCCGCAAAAAGTTTTGGGCCAAAAGCCAAAAATGGTCTCAACAAAACCTAAAAATCCAAGTCCTTCTAGTGAAAGTCAATTACACACCCATGGCCTACAAAGGGTACTTAAACCAAAGCCTATGAAACAAAAAATTGTGATTTAGCATTGCATTGGTTTTTTGATAGAGGCAACTAAAGATAAAATGGCGCCCTCTTAGTGCGAGGGGACGGAATTTGAAAAATTGATATATCTACTAACTTAATACTAAAAACGATAACAATTTCTGTTTTTTTTGTTTGGCATTTTACTATTTCTTTGATCACACAAATCACAACATTAAAAAATTTCTCAAAAGTGTTTTAAAAGTAGGAAAAAAATATTCATGCTCCTTCTGTTTTTGTACTAATCAATAAATGCTTTGCAACAACTTCAATTTGATTATAATAAAAATTATACCAGTACTATCATTATAAGAAATGATCACAACACATGTTTTAATTTAAATTCATTGTCTAATTAACTGGCAATGTACTACATGTATCCAGCTTGAAATACTATACATAAACCTTGAGGAAAGTTTTCTTCTACCTTCCTGGCACGTTTATAACAAGCCCCTATCTAAATATTGAATAGCCCATTTCACACTGATTTTGGGGGGGATAAGACAGTTCCAAATGTTCACATTTGTTTGAAAATCCAAATACAATGCTACATCCCCTTTATTTTGTTTAGTTTTCATGACTTTTTCTAAACTAGTCTTGTTCTTTATCTTGTTTTGTTTAATAAATTCCTAAGTAACATTGGTTTATTTTAAAGTTAATTGTACCATGCATGGATGTAAATTTTTGAGGAAATTTCTGATTCAGGAATTGTACTGACTCAAATTTCCGCACTTTTTATTTTCATCCCGTTTTGGGCCCTTTTTATTCAAATTTACTGTTTTTTTGAGCTTTCACTCATCATCGTGCTACTGTTCACTACTATGAGTTTAGTTGCACTCATTTATAGCCTACATAGACAAGAACCATTTCGGCAAAATGTTGTACTGATTGGTTGTATTTTATCATTGGAAATAATGACATTGAACTGCATTCAATTTTCTTTGGAGTCAAAGTGCATTTAGATTGTAACTGCAAGTACATTAACTCTTTGCATGCAGTAAAAGAGAACAAGCTATTTTCCTTTAAATAATTACATGTAGATACACATGGTCAGTTTTTTTGGTATTTTGAAAATTGAAGCATGTGTAACTTTTACCAGTCAACTGCTTCAAATGTTGTATTTGTAGTTAAATTTTGCAAACTCCCCCAAACAATGTACGATTGGGTATTAAGGGTGTTTAAAAATGGTTTTAAGAAGAAAAATGGTTTCGGGAATATGGTAAATGTTGCTTTTACATTTGCCCTTGGCTTTCACTCAAAGTGGAGTAAACTGCAATTTTATGCAAAAGGTGACTGATATTGCCAAATTCAATTGAGTGCAGGAATTGATCCGTTCCGTCCCATTCCGTCCCGTCGCACGTGTCGTTATTAAAAGTTGCATATCTGCTAATTGTAAAGTTAAGAATCCAAATTTCTATTGATATCATGCATGAATTGAACTTAATACTGATGTTAAAAATTTCATGTACCTCCTATAACTTTTGATAAAATTAAAGCAAATTTTCAATTTTCCAAAATACTATTTAAATCTAATCTAATCGATCCGTCCCGGCCCGTCGCGCCATTAAATATATTTTACCCGATGGCAACATGGTTTTGACCTTGAGTTTCTTCATTGTGTTGAATTGTATTCTGTAGTTGCTTGTTTACTGTACAGGTCCATGGACACGGCTGAAGTAGACCATTTCTTAATTTCTTATATTTCGTACCTCAACAGTACACTGATCATATCGGCAACACAATTTTTAAAAGTGAACATCGGAAAGTGTTAAATTTTTCAAGTGATAAAATATACCCTAACTGGCATGGGGCTTTCCTCCTTTTTTCGCCAACGCGTATCAAGATGCTGGAGTTGGATTTGAAATCGGTGATTTGACCCCGTTTAATAACGTCAGAGTAACAAGTTGTTAAACAAGCTCACCCGTGTGCTAACCGCACCGCCACTCCCGACATCTCCTCTCCCCTTGTCGGTTTTTTGCTGGGAACATGAATAAAGCTATTCTGTTTCTGATTCCTCCTTGTCAGTACGGGTCGCCGCGGTGCACCCTCGACAATACAATCGCAGTATAATCATAATTTTAAAGGCATCACTCAAGAAAAATTATTGCCATATGCTAAAACACGTACGACTCAATCTCACGATAACTCAAGCTGGGTCCTTATTCAGAAAACCTTTGTTCACTCTCACTTGTATCCTTTCCCTCTTCCTCTCCTTTTTCCCTCGTTACCGCGTATCGCGTATTTGTTTCTCGGACGTCACTTCTGGTCACGCTTGGCAGCGCGTACTCACTTTCATTTTTGGGAAATTTTCCTTTGAAAGCTTGTCCAAAACACATGATATTATGCCCAATTTTTTTTTATTATCAATCTACGTTTCTCAATTACTGCTCATGCCATATTTTACATTGCTACAATACAACTATTGAAAATGAACATTTTTTGGGTGGTATTATAAGTATGTTTAAAGCATGTCCATGGACCCTTTAATCACATCAATCCATTAAAGACCCTATCAGTGAATTTGCTAAATAAGAAAATATTTTGAAATTTGCAGTAATAGCTTCAAAGTGAAGGATAGTCTGTAGAATCCTCATAAGTTTTCCCTTTTCCAGCCTGTAGAATTGACAGAAAAGGAAGAAAGCCGGCAGGTTCCAAGATAACATTCTCCATCAATTACGTGTTGTAAGTAAGTGTCCGAACGGGACAGTAATGACTAAATCTCCGATTCTGTCCTTATTAGGTTGCTTCTGGTTCTTAATCATTTGCAGGGTATGTTAGCGTAACCTTACTTGTTACATATATGCCAAAAATCTGATTTTTGATGATTTTTCAATTTTTGCTGATTTAGCGCAAATTCCTGATAGTGTCTTTAATTACATAGCGAAACTGGTAAAGAGGGGGCAAAGAAAATGCCATGCAAATTCCGTCCCGTCGCATACGATATTTTTAGTTATGTTTTGGCTTTGGCCCTTTTACATGTCGAGTTGAAAATGGTTGCGCGCTTGTTCACGTGCTCTACCTAAAATCCCTGTTCGGTAATCAAAAATGAACCACGGTTTTGTAAATTTCTAATTTTTTTGATACGAACGTTTTCAAACATCCAATATTATTCAACGTGGGGTCAGAAAAACGACGTAATTAAACATTTTCACGTGTATTTCCATGGGAGGATTATTTGGTGGTGTGCGCCTTGTCCAGCTGATTGGTGACAAGCTGTGTTTTACCACCTCCACGCAAGCGCACTGTGTTTAACTGTGGGTACTTCTTAAATTTGCAGTTCATGAGTTTTTGTGATCCACACGAGAAATGTTAGGACACTTTTAACACAGTTTATCATTAATACTTCTCCAAACATGTAAAATATTGACAGCTGATAAAGTGTGCTACACTTAGGTGCCACCATAGAGTTGAATAAAGCCGAAGTTACAACTCTATATGGGTGCCATCCAAATCATTGTGTCCATGGAATGTACCAGCAGTAAATACGTAGAACATTGCAATGTGTGGACACGGTTTACAGTGCAGATTCCGTTGAGTGGTGTCCTATGGATGGGTTCTACGATGTGTTGGCATGCGGGACATATCACGGGAGGAACAGCAAACAGAACCCATGTGATGAGTTAGCTTAAAAATTTACCACAATGGGCTGTAGTCTAGTACCCCTCCTTGAATCGAGAAACTCTATCTATCTGCAGATAGCATATGCTTCGCCTGCTAACTGGATATCAGGAGTTTAAGCGTCGCAGACGGGCGGCTCGCGTTCAACTTTTTTGCGACTCTACTCTTGGTTTTTTTGGTTTAGTATTCTTTCGGCACTTTGTGCGTAATATTCTTACCATAAACAATCCATTATAAGTATTCTTTAGTGTACTGCTTGTTCTGAATCTTCTTTTGTAGTCCGATCCCGTTTGTGGTACAATTTACAAATAAATTCGAAAAAACTTACCTTCTGAGCTGTCCTCCCTGGTTTGTTGTGACATTGGAAAACGTGCCGTGACAGATGCTTTCAGACCACAATGCAGTCCTGATGGATGAACTATTTTGGCGCATAGGGAAATAATTTGCACAAGGTAAACGGGCATGTCGTCCTAATTTCAGCATATTATGCATGTATAGATCGTTTTGGCAATTGATTACGAGATAAAGTAAATTTATTTTTAGCAGTAAACCAGTAGCCAGACCCAAATTGATATTCCTTCACAGGCGCAACAGATATTTCCCAAATATTACGAAGCTGTGCCTCAAACCCGTTTGACAAATGGAAAATCGTCCAATGTAAGTCAGTTCGAAGAAAGAAAATGTGACGTGGCTCAGCAATTGGCGACAAACACATGGCACCTCCATTGGACGATTGCGTCAACCGTATTTGTTCTGTGTTCTGCCATCCATTAGATCTGCCATATGCCTATGCATGCTATACGTCATCGACATAGCAGAGCTGGTTGCTGCGTGCCTACTGCATTATGAGGCCGTTGTTATGTCCCCTTAGCTGTCGAAGCTCGGGTAATATTTCCAACCACCGCGAAGCTTTAAAAACTACAACGGCATGTTATGAATGACATGAAATGAATATACTGGGATCATCATACTGCCACTTTGAATTCCCATTTTTATTTCTTCCCTGATCAACACAGAAATCCCCGTGACAATTCAACAAGGTTTTTAAAATTGGATCTCCAATATCTGAAATTAACAAAATCAGCGTTGATAACAGTACAGATGAATGAAATGTGAGGTGCTTACAGCTTATGAAGAAAGTGTGCCTTTCTACGATTATTGGCGCGGCTAACAGAACAACAGAGAACAAGTGGATAGCAAAAGCGAATTACATATAGAAACAATGCCATTATGAGACACTCGCATATGTCCGCGGAAGCGTTGTTTTGTCTGTGTTGATCCCCACAGGTGGCCACAGTGCGGTCAAAAATTGACATTTTTCACCGGAATCAACCAAGATATGAACCATTAATGTCCCGAAGCCAAAATGTAAGTTCTGTAATTTTTATGTAAGTAGTAACAAATTACAACATTATGTTGCGTTTTAGCCGGGAAAATTCCGTCAGGGACGATTTCGGTACTGTTATGGCCAATAATGTTTTTGATAGGCCCATGTGCCGGCCTCCCATCTTCTACTCCTATCCCTTCTAACCGTAAATGGGTCCATTTACGGTTAGATATTTCGAACAACCTCCCTTGCCAAGTACGAATGTTTCACAATTTTATATACGGTCATTATTTTTCATCTGAAAGTGTTTTCACTGAAAAGTAATTACTTTCCTTTAAATGAAGGGGTCAATCAAATCGTAGCCTCAAGTATTAGCTGGTTACAGACAAACTTCATGCCAAATGATCAAAAATCGTGTGTGTGCAGTTGTGAAACACGCACATGTAACAATTACACTTTTGTAATGTGACCCATTGAAACTCCTATTATTGTATGGGAAGGTTGTAATTTCTGCTACAAAATGTTCTTGTGCTTTATACGGTGCTTCGACCCCGTAAAACCTGGTGTTCATTATGGCATCATTGAATCAAACTTCCACCCCTTGTTCTAAATGTTCTTATATTTTGTTTGATTTTTTAGATCAATTTAAGTGATTTTCTCCATTGAACCACACAGTGAACACTTTTTAAGTGCTGTACGGCTTAAGTCAAGCTTGATACTGCATAACACCGTCCCTCTAGAGTTTTGCTAATGTGAAGACCTTGCCTTAGCCTTGGGTGATGAATTGCAATCCAAATCAACAGTCTTTACTGGTTTATACTTAGAAGTCTTATTAAGTAGCTTGGTAGTGTTAAAAAAAAACAAAAAATAAATTTTGAGTTTTAGAATAAGCTGTCCCAAAAAAATGTTAACACACTCACTCGGGACACGGGCAATTTTGGGTAAAGAAAGTATGCATGGGTCTTGTTTGGAACTCCTTTGAAAGCCAAAAAATAAGGTTTTATTTTGACATTTATTTCATTCCAGTCCGATGCTAGAACTAACGTATGCTTCATCAGATATGAGATGCAAATTCAAACTTGTCCCCGATTTTCCTGCCTTTAACCATTTGAAATGCATGACGCACCACTGAATACACCAAACTACACGACACACTTATTTCCATAGTAAAAGGAAGAAATGGATCTTTTTTTGGTTTGTTGTTGAAAAAAGATATCAAAATTCCTGTCACTGTGTTTTATTACCAGCGCATCGCGATCTCTAGCTCCACAACTTCTCTTCTAACAAGAGATATGTTGGCTTAAGTTTTTGGCTCTTCTGGTCGGCGTTATGGTCTGTTGGGTCTGCCCTACTGCCTAAGACTGGTCATATTTATTTCCATTCCTCCGTGCTTCACTATACCATGTAGGGCTATTTTCATAGTAAGGGGGGGAAGGAGGTTTCTTTCTCTTTTTTTGTTTTCTTTGCATGTTTTTATAACTTGTTTGTTCTGTTACAAGATCATAGTTTCCTTTGAAATTCAATGTGGGAAGCTTCGATTGTTTGTTGTTGGGTTGGTTGGTGTTAAGCATTCTTTGTATTTTGAGTGATTCGATAAGGCTAACTGTTCTAATGAAAGTGAACTCCTCATTATATACTTTGAAAAATGCAGCAGCCAAAGTATTGGTCTGATCATAAAGACAATGTTCACAGCTTTATTTACCATATTGGAATTCAAAAGGGATTGGCACTGCCTTCAGTACAGTTCAATAGGTCAATCATAACTTCGCAGTTTTGAGTATGGTACAAAATGTTAAGGAGTATTACCAATATATGTGGTCCTCGATGAAAATCTTGCGATATACCTGGAAATATTGAAATTTAAAGTTTACCTGCGTGACCTGATGTGCAGCATCGCCAGGGACACCGCCATTGTGTGGCGAGTCTGATAGCCTATTGGAGGCAAGTCATCCAGAACTTTTAGGTATTGGAGGCTTAAAATGGCCTATCGCATTTATGAAGCATGTGTGTTACGACCACTTGGCTACTAATGGTGACCTTTGTGTTGCCAGTTGCTCGCGCACAGCACTGTAACGTGTCGCAATGTGATCGATAGGGACGATGAGAAAACAAACGAGCATGCCAAAGTTTGAAGGACAATATCTCAAGAAAAAAAGGAGATATTTGAAAGATTTTTTCACTGCTAGCTTTCTCTGATCGTCATCGTGACTGTCATTGTCATCGTCACTGTCATCGTCACTGTCATTGTCATCGTCACTGTCATTGTCATCATCACTGCCATTGTTGTCACGGTCATTGTCATCAGTCATTGTTGTCATTGTCACTGTCATTGTTGTCATCGTCACTGTTATTGTCATTGTCACTGTCATTGTTGTCACTGTCATTTATGTCATGTCATCTGACCTTTGGTCCCATTCACAAACCGCAATGTAAGACGACACTCACGGTCCGGGGGGACTGCGAGCGATGTATTTTTATTGTCATCATCACTGTCATTGTTGTCATCATCACTGTCATTGTTGTCATCACTGTCATTGTCATCGTCACTGTCATTGTTATCATGACTCATTGTTGTCAGCAGTCATTGCCATCTCCGTCATTGTTACTGTCATTGTCATCACCATCATTGTCATCACCATCATTGTCATCACTGTTATTGTTGTCATCACTGTTATTGTTGTCATCACTGTCATTGTCATCATCACTGTCATTGTCATCACTGTCGTCATTGTTATCATGACTGTCATTGTTGTCAGCAGTCATTGTCATCACCATTGTTGTCATTGTCACTGTCAATGTCATCACCATAATTGTCATCACTGTCATCACTGTTATTGTTGTCATCACTGTTGTCATCACTGTCGTTGTCATCATCACTGTCATTGTCATCGTCACTTGTCATTGTCATCACTGTCATTGTCATCACTGTCGTCATTGTTATCGTGACTGTCATTGTTGTCAGCAGTCAGTCATCACCATTGTTGTCATTGTCACTGTCAATGTCATCACCATAATTGTCATCACTGTCATCACTGTCATTGTTGTCATCGCTGTTGTCATCACTGTCATTGTTGTCATCGCTGTTGTCATCACTGTCATTGTTGTCATCGTCACTGTCATTGTCATCGTCACTGTCATCGTTATCATCGTCACTGTCATCGTTATCATCGTCACTGTCATCGTTATCATCGTCACTGTCATCGTTATCATCGTCACTGTCATCGTTTCATCGTCACTGTCATCACTGCAATTGTCATCACTGTCATCACTGTCATCACTGTCATTGTTGTCATCGTCACTGTCATTGTTGTCATCGTCACTGTCATTGTTGTCATCGTCACTGTCATTGTTGTCATCGTTACTGTCATGGTTATCATTGCTGTCATCTTTGTTATTGTTATCACCATCATTGTCATAATCACTCATTGTTGTCATCACTCATTGTCACTGTCATCACTGTTGTCATCACTGTCATTATTGTCATCACTGTCATTGTTGTCATCACTGTCATTATTGTCATCACTGTCATTATTGTCATCACTGTCATTGTCATAATCACTGTCATTGTCATAATCACTGTCATTGTCATAATCACTGTCATTGTCATCACTGTCATTGTCATCACTGTCATTGTCATCACTGTCATTGTCATCACTGTCATTGTCATCACTGTCATTGTCATCACTGTCATTGCTGTCTTCATCACTGTCATTGTGTCGTCATCGTCACTGTCATTGGTATCGTCATTGTCACTGTCATTGTTGTCATCACTCGTCATCGTCACTGTCATTGTCATCGTCACTGTCATTGTCATCGTCACTGTCATTGTCATCATTGTCATCACTGTCATTGTTGTCATCGTCACTGTCATTGTTGTCATCGTCACTGTCATTGTTGTCATTGTCATTGTCACTGTCATTGTTGTCATCATCACTGTCATTGTCATCGTCAGTCATTGTCATCACTCACTGTTGTCATCAGCTTCATAAATTCATTTGATGGAAATTTGTTCTCTTTAACTTATTCTCATGGAAGGATGAGGAGGGCAGTTCTGGAGGTCAGCCTCACAGAAGACGATTAGGAAAGCTATTGCTCTTCACTTTGGAAGCTGAGACTGATAAAACCAAATCTTTAGAAGAAAATATCTACAGGTTACAAGAATGTCAGTGTTTTGAAACTCGTGCTATTTTAGATATGAAATGGTGAGTGTCATTCAAACTGTATATTTATAGAAATGCCATGTTGCCTTCTGTGACTATGACTGGTCCAAATTTGAAAAAAAAAAATACCTGAAAAAAAATATGAGATGATACAAAAAAAAAAAGGCCAACCCTATTGTAAATGTCAGAAAAAAAAAAATTTTTTTCTTTTAAAAGGATTTTTTTTAAAAATTCTAAAAAGAAAGTAGAGGCATCCAATTTTATATTCTTTCTTAATCAAGAAGTCCAATTTCAAGAAACTTGGGGGGAGAGTATATTAGACGTACACCAAATAAGCAAATGTAATTTGAAATTTGGGGCTATGTTGCACTCTGCACACACACACACACACACACACAACACACACTCAAAATGATAACATCAAAAAGAAATTGGGCTTTTATATTATATGGGGTGGGTTTTACAAAGATTTCAACCCATCGTACATCCCATCGTAAGTAATCACATCGTAAGTTACTGTTAGATAATCCTATTGTGGGATGTGTTTAACTAAGAGGTGTGTACGATTGCGTGTGAGTCTGTTAAATCCACCCCTGGACAAAGAAGACAAGAGACCATACACTACTAGTAATCTTGAACCAACGTGAAAATTCTAGGGGGATTAAATGATGTGTATCAAAAGGTGCTCTAAACCACTCACCCCAATTCCAAAATCCCCCCCCCCAAAAAAAACATGAAAAATGGTCAAATGGCTAAAAATGCAATTTGCAAGATGAATGCATCCGAAAAATTAGGGGGGGGTTTATTCTATTTTGTCGAAAAAAAATTTACATATCGTAAAAAGGGTCCTCTTTTGCCAAATTTCCCCCCAACCTTGGGGGTCGGAACTGGGGGGGGGGGGAGGAAGCCCTTTGAGAAAAATGGCCACTCCCTAAAAAAAACCGCTATGGGCCTGACTGCATGCATACATAATCCTCTTAAAATGTTATCATTTTCTGTCGTATAGTTGGATGATCCAGGTGTTGCCAGCTGTCAGCGGAACAGCCCATGCCTGGCATGTAGCCAATGAGTGATAGGTCAAAGCATTTGTATCAAGCACTGTCAAACAAGGTAAGTAATGAGCTGTAACATCTGTTAAACACATTTTATCGATTGATGTAAATAAAATTTAGATAACATGGGTACTGATATAATTGTGAGCATTAAAATTACACCCATATGGCACCTGGGAATTCAAACATAAACCCAAATGTGAATGGTCTCTTTTAATTGTTTAAAATACAGATCAGAATTATGAAAGGAAAATAACCTTTAAATACGAGAAGGTTCAGCTTGAGAAGTCCCGGACTTCGCTTTCACATTTAAGCATGAAAACATGTTATTTATATAGGTTTCAAGTGGTGCAAAGAAATCTTGATTGCACAGTTTGGTAAAAGTCCCTGGATGCAAACAATATTCTTGTAATATTGTAATTTGTAATCGCTTCGTTTTTTTTTTTTTTTTTTTTTTTAATTTTTCTTTTTTTATCCATTTTGAAACACTGTATCATTCGCGTCCAGTTGGACTGTTTACACACTGCAGCACAAGGTTTGGTTTCGATCAAACCTGATATTAAATAATCAACATTTGAATGGCTTTTTGTGATACAAGAATATATTGCACTCGCTAGCAAAAAATAGTGGTACTCGTCTTCGACTGACAATTGTTCGAGGCTGGTTGCAATATATTCTTGTATTCATACGAAAAAAGCCATTCATATTATGATGTTGGAAAGAAGCAAATAAATTTAGCGCTGGGTGCCTATAGTTGGGAATTAAAACAGCAAGTCATGAAGCCCTTCCCATAAGGCTCCAGTTTGCCATCATCCTTACGAAAGCCTTTATAACCGTGCTTGCAAAAATATCAATTTTGAAAATCTAGAGGGCTTAATAATATTTTCAATGTGCCAGTGCCTCTTAAGTGAGCCATAATATTCATAACAGTAGCGTGATTGCTCCTTAAATTATATTACCTTCCAAATACCAAACACTCAAAAAACCACTTTAGAAGCTAATAGAAGTGCCAGGGGGGTACAGGGTTCAAGATTTGTTTTTAGTCCCATGTACTCGAGGCATTGAAAACTTGTAAAACTCTGTGAAATCATTTTATGATTACATTGTAATGTTGATGGAATTATGATCTAGTTTGTGCGTTTTAACAGTGGTTTGATGAAGGACGGAGGAACAATTTGAAGCAAACCCACATGTTACAATGTCTCACAGTCAGATGATGCTTGCCTAGCACTATCTCTAGACTGGTCCAATGTCAGACTATAGCAGTAATATGCATTAGGCATTATAAAATAATATGTTTGATTCGGTTGGAAAGGTACCAAATGCAATCCAATCACGCATACAAAGGGGTTCCGCATTGTGCCAAGAGACAGAGTTGAAGTTTTAACCTGTATAAGCAAGTTTAATTGAAATTTGGGGCTATGTTGCACTCTGCACACACCACCACAACACACACTCAAAATGATAACCATCAAACACAAAAATGGGCTTTTATATTATTATATGGGTGGTGTTACACAGATTTCAACCACTCGTAATACCATCGTAAGTAATCACATCGTAATTTACTGTTAGAAATCCCTATTGCTTGGGATGTGTTTAACTTACGAGGGGTGTACGATGCGTTGTGAGTTTTTGTTAAATCCACCCTGGACAAGAAAGACATACATACTAGTATCTTACACCAACTTGAAAGTCTAGGGGATTAATGAGTTTCAATAGGTGCTCTACACCCACTCACCCAAATTCCAAAAATCCAACCCCAAAAAAAAAAAACATGAAAATGGTCCAAAATGGCTAAAATGCAATTTGGCAAGGGAATGATCCGAAATTAGGAAGGGTTTCTGCTATTTTGTCGAAAAAAAAGGTTAAACCATTTCTGTAAAAAGGTCTCTGTTCAAATTTCCCCAAACCATTGGGGGAGTTGCGAACTCTGGGGGGGGGGGATGAGGAAGTTTCCTTGAGGAAAAATTGGCACCCCTAAAAAACAACTGCTTATGGGCCTGACTGCTATGATACATAATCCTCTCAAAATGTTTATTTTCTTGTCGTATATTTTGTATGATCGCGGTGTTGCAGCCTGTCAGCGACAGCCCATGCCTGGCTGTAGCCAATGCTGAGGTCCAAAGCATTTTGTATTCAAGCAATGTCAAACAAGGTTAAGTAAATGAGCTTTCAACATCTGTAAACAATTTTATCTTTGATGTAAATAAAATAGATAACATGGTTCTTGCTAATTGTAGAATTAAAAATGTCCATATTGCACTGGGGAATTCAACACTACAACACACTGTGAATGGTCTTTAATTGTGAAAAAACAGATCTAGAATATGAAAGGAAAATAACTTTACAGACGGAGTTTTAGAAGCTTTGAGAGCTTTCCGTACTTGCTTTCACATTTTAGCATAAAAAAAACTAGTGTATAATATCCGGCTCAAGTGGTTGCAACGAACATCTTTGTATTGCAGTTTGGTAAAAGTTCCCCGGATGAATACAATATTCTTTTTAATATTGTAATTTGGTATGCATTCGGACATTTTACTATTTAGTGAGAACGCCATTTTGAAACACTGTATCATTCGCCAGTTGGACTACAGCACTGCCAGCACAAGGTTTGGTGTGAGTCACCTGATCTTTAAAATAATAATATTGAAATGGCTTTTTTGTATGTACAAGAATATATTGCACAAGAAATCGCTAGAAAAATATTGTACTGTCTTCGACTTGTACAATATTTTTCTAGTCGTGGCAATATATTCTTGTATTTCATACGAAAAAAGCCTTCAATAATATATGGTGGAAAGAAGCAAATTAAGGATGGCCTATAGTTGGAATGAACAGAAGCTATGAGCCCTTACCAAAGGCTCCAGTTTTGCCATTCATTTCCTACGAAAGCTTTCTAACCGTGCAAAAATATCAATTTGAACAATCTAGAGGGGCTTAATAATATTTTCCAAGTGAGTTGTCTCTTTAAAGTTAGCCATAATTATCATTACGTAGCTGGGATTGCTCCTTACATTATCTGACCTTCCGAAAATAACCAAATCAAATAAATATTTAGAAGCTAATAGAAGTGACAGGGGGTAAAGGGTCAAGACTTTGGTTTAGTCCATGTACTCGAGGGCATATGAAAATGTGTTCAACTTTGTTACATCATTTTATATACATTGTAATTGTTGATTTGAATGTAGATCTAGTTTTTGTGCGTTTTTACAGGTGATGAAGGAGGATAAATTTGAAGCAAAACACATGTTACAATGTCTCACAGTCAGATGATGCTTGCCTAGCACTATCTCTAGACTGGTCCAATGTCAGATATAGCAGGTAATTATCATTAGGCATATGAAAAATAATAGTGTTTGATTGGTTGGAAAGGTACCAATGAATCACTCACCAAACACAATGGGTTCCGATTGTGCAAGAGACTAGATGTGAAGTTTAAAAAAAACCATGTCTTAAGCAGGCTTTTTGGTAACACAACTAAAATATGGGAGGTTGTTGCCCCCTATAGATTTTCCATACCAAATGCCCTATGACTTATTTTCTGTTTTTTTTGTCTCATAGGAACATAATAAAATTAAAAACTATGGTGTATGCTTTATCCAGAGTTTTCGAACTAGAGATATGCCTAGATTTGACATGTGTGCGTCTGGCCAGTGAAGGGGCATCTGTGACATTTATAGATGTTGTGGCGCATCCCGGGGCGCATGGGGGGGGGGAGCATGATGGGTATAGACATGTGCCCAATCCTAAATGCATGGATATTTCACAATAATGAACAATTCCAAAGACTTAGCGCCGGGCCCTGGGTTGTTTGTTGAAGGCATGCTGAAAGGATTTCAATGTTAATGGTAATGCCTTGAACTGTTTGAGTTGCCATAATTGTGCGTTATGCTTCTGTGCTTGGAGACTGATTGTTTGATGAAGGATTGCTCGTGGTGAGAGGATGCATTACCCATACGGGGAAGCATCCTCTCACCTACTAATTTTGCGGATGTTTTTCATTCATCACAGTCATCATGATAATATCTGCTTAGTGTATGTATCGCCAGCTCTCACCACACCCTTTGGTACAGTATTCACAATACTTTGTCTTGTACGAGGGTATTCATTTGACGGTTGAGCAAGCTACTAACACGTATTTTTTCGTGAAAAAGGAAAAAAAAATCTAATTCGTATTGAATACCATAGTGCTAAAATTATTAATTATAGGAAGATGAAAGAGAAGCAAAAAAAAATCATACGGCCCCATACGGGGATCGAACCTGGCTCGCATGGTCTCGAGGGGAGAACTCTATCACTGACACCAGACAGAACTGATTGTTTGATGTGAAAATATAATGTAAACCTTATTAATTAAAAAAAACCCAAACAATTCCAAATGTTACACTTTTGCTTAGCCGAATAATGATTCGATTGTAAAATCTAAACAATGTACTCCAATCGGTAAAATTTGGTTCAATTTGAAGAGAAAAGATGTTTGGGTGACGTTTCCCTAGCATCCGAATGCTTCCGAAGCCGGCTTAATCAATGTGATACTTTGCTCCTTCCCCCCCCCCCCCCCCCCCGATGCTCATCCTTCACCCTGATGCTTATGATGTCACGGGGCATTTAAATAAAATCTTAAAATTCACTTTTTGGCCTAGATGTATTGCTGTTTCGTATGTTGCAGCGTTCAAACCTGTGAAGCCATTCTAGGCGTTCCATGTGAACAAGTTAACAGTTGGCTACATCGTAGATATCTGGGCGTTTAGGTCAGTACCTGGTATTCACTCGAAACTTATGAGAGAGTTCCGCCAAAGGCCCCTAGGTCGTGGCTCGCCACTACGGTGGTTACGGGAACATTGCGTCTAGCTAGTGATACCAAAAAAAAAAACTAAAAAGTCAAACGTGGATTATGTATGCATAAAATTTCCCCGCTGAATGTCGTGATCACATGCAACTACAAGTAGTCTCCAATAAAAAAACCCCCCATCTTCCCCTCCCCAACACCCCACCCACCAAGAATTTTGTATATCCATATACTGTTTCAGTGATACCAAGTAATTACACAGATTTAATTAGATCAACTGCATCAAAAAATGCGGCGCCTTGCAATTGGCCAACTAAGCATTGGACCAAATACGTCACACAAAACATGTAGGCAGAGTGGTCTTTCACATAGCGCAAAGGATTTTTGTACATCCGATGTACCATTCTAGCGAACAGCAGTTATGCATATTTAATTAGCTCATTTGCATACCTGAGCCGCAAAATATCACACACTTTCAAATGGCAAAGAAGATGCGCACCATGATAGGCTTTCATGTAGTGAAGTAATTTAGTGGGTTAAAATTTTTATCACGGATGGACAAACGGACGGATGCTGCTCATTTCATAGCCCCCATCCGAACTTGTTCAGCGGGGACAATAAAGTACTAATGATTTTTGATGTATTCTAGTGACACCAGAATAAAGTGTGCTGTAACCATGAGAGTGAAGTGCACATGATCTGAATTTATTTCACATTTTTACTTACATTGTGCCATTTAAAAATACCACTTTTCACAGCCCAGCTCAGATTGTTGTCAGTGACTCCAAAGGTAAACTGAGCACACTTCAAGTCAACACGCATTCTTTGGCTGCAGACTCTCTACTCCAGTGGGAGGCTCATGGGTTCGAAGCGTGGATAGCTGCGTTTGACTATTGGCAACCCAATGTTGTCTACTCAGGTACACACTTTCTGTATGCTAAGGTGAGGTTCTGGTTGCAAGTAATGCTCCAGGACCATAAATTTTTGACTCGTCTCATGATTTTATGGGCGCTTTGTTCCGTTAATGCAATTATTTAATAATTACAGAACAACCTTCTGCTGGCTTGATTTATGTTGCATGCATCTATAGGCACGCGTTTTGTAATCTCAAGGTTGTGGGTTCGATTCCCACTTCAGGCATAAAATTTTATTTTGTTTAATTATATTTTAGAGTTAGAGATTGTAATCTTCTTCTTCTTGCATATGAGGCAGTAGCTAAATGTGTTGAATTTGGTGGAGCCAGCTCACTTTTGATTGGTTGGGGTTTGAGAAGTCTATATCGAACCAGAGGGTGTTTGAACCAATCCCATAATGCATTGCAATTTGCCTATACTGTACTGTACAAAACTCATGTCAGTACTTAGGGATAAAAAGTGTTCCAAAAGTTAAAGAACTACAAGATATTTCATGATCATGTGAAAAATTCCATAAGTACTAGTCTAATGCTTTGTGGGCTAAAATGAGCCTAAAAGTCACGGTTTTGTGTTAAGAATAGGATTTTTGTGGGATCACATGACCCTATTGAGGTGAAATTTCCCAAAATTGGTGCATGGTGGGATTTACTCATACGCCATTGATATCCACCAGTGAACAAAAGGTAGGGCACTCATTGAGAAGTGATCCACAGTCTGTGGTGGAGAGCCACATTGGCAGGCTTGAGATGGTTGCAGCCCCCATTGGTGCATATTGCTGTTGAAACGACCCGACTACTTTTGCAATGAAAACATCAGAGTCTGTGATTAAAGTTAAAAATAGTGAATAGTTGTTCAACCGGTTATGTTCTGGACCAGGATTTGAAGCAAGAATCTCATGCTTTCTGCATCAATAGTAGCCCTGGCTTTAGTCATGCAGGTTTTTGAGACAACGACAACAAAACCAAAATATGGATCTATTTTGAAATTTGCAACATTTGCCCCCCCTTTAGCAGGTTCTGGATACAATCTTGCAGGGCTCTATAATTGGACAAATAATGTATATATGTGCTGAGTAAATGCATTAATACCAACCTTTAGTTTAGATTTCATGTTTATGCGGATGCAGATGTATATTGCCTAACTTTACACATCTTCAAAAGGTATCGGGATGCGTGTAAAGTTAGGCATCTTGCCACGTCTACATCTGCATAAACCTGAACTCTAACGTTCGTAACTGATCCTATGTGGTTGAATATGTAAATACGTGGTATATTATACACCCATATGAGCACAGATAACAGTAGCAAGATTACTTTACCAGCTTAGCTTCTATAGCCGTATCTGTTATTCAATTGCTATGTCACTTTTTCATATGTAGTAATGTAACATACTAATTAACTCTATTAGAAATGGATCATGACAATGTTAATTGAAGCAGGATCCATTTGAACTGGTAATGACAGGTTTCATACATCACTTGCATAGTAAATACGATTACCAAGTGCAGTAAAAAAATTGTTTTAAAAGAATAATACAATTGTATCTGTAATAGGTGAGATGGACGAGCGGTCAAAGGTGCTGGACCGATGGCAGGGTATAAGATCGATCGAGCAGCCTCCCGCAAAAATCGGGTTCCTTGGTCATACTCAAATAGTTCCTATAAGGTCGGAAATTCCATAATTGCATAAGCGTGATTATGAAATTTCTCCTCACCTGCGTAAAATGCGCAGGTGTATACAATGGGTGCCCAGCGCCTCCTGGTTCGGAGAGTCATGTAAAGGCTGTTGGTCCTTGCAGAACTCATCAAAAAGAGTAGGGGATCACCCCTGGTGTTTACTTGTACTCATCACTCTAGGTACCAAGGTCCTTCCAACCCGCACTAGGCCAGCATGGGAGGGTAGGCCTTAATCCAGCATGAAAACATACTGGGGCTGCTGATGATACTTATCAAATTTATATGCAGGTGGTGATGACTGTCTATTCAAAGGCTGGGACACTAGGACACCATGCTATAAACCAACCTTTGTCAGTAAAAGGTAGGTGTAAATACAGGTCAGGGCTAGAGGGTATATTGAGTCCATCCCGCAATGCACCCATTCAGGAGATTTTACCTCAATAACACACAAAAACCCTGACTTTAGCTACCAAATTAGCCCACAACGGACTAGTACTTAGGTAATTTTTAGCATGATCATGAAATGTCTTGTGGTTCTTAAATTTCTTGAATACTTCTTGAAGAACTGCCATGTGTTTAGTACAGTACAGTGTAGACACATTGCAATGTATTATGGGATTGGTTTAAAACACCCTCTAGGTCTGGACTAAAATCTTTTTAAAGATTTAAAACTTATAAACCTTGACCCCAAAACCCCAGATGTAAAGTTTCATGCTGATATTTCAATTCATTTTGATGTGAGAGCTAAAAACGTGATTTTGTAAGCCCCATAGTGAACTGTGTAAACTTATTATTGGTCGATCGATCAAAATGGGGCACATATTCACTCATAACAGCCAAACTAAACATCTTTTAGCCCTAAGATTGAACAGGGTAGATGAAAAAAATAGCAACTCTCTGTAGATGCCAAAATATTGACAACATCCGGTAAAATCTGGAGTTCTGGGGATGAGGCTATTTGCGACTGGGCCTTTCCTGGGACTTTGGGCTACTTCTAGCCCAGATGCTCTTCAGCGGTTTCATTGTTTTAGCACAGTGAAGCTGAACCATTGCTAAAGCTAGTGAGACAGGCAATTCTGGCCAGAACCAGCCTTTTGATTTCTAGACATGATTTGCCTGTAGGCTTTTTAAATGAAACTGTAACCCGATATCGTCTGGTCTGCCCACAAAAGTGTGCAGGCCGATCTTTACCGCTAAAATCCTTGGTGCGAGAGGCCCAGGAAATTGCCTAGCACGGGTCCCGGAAATGTATTAACTGTAGACTGATGCATGTTTTCCAATCAATTGTTCATAGGCACAGTATGGGGGTTTGCAGCATCCAGAGCAATACCAACAGAGAACATCTCCTTGCTACAGGAAGGTAAGTTGTGTTACTTAAGAACCTGGAGCCTATAAAAGGCAGGGGAGCAAATGTCTCACAACGTTAACACATCTGCCAGTATGATAAACCTTATTTTATATTAAATTGGAACATTATACTTATTTTTTTATTATTTCTAATCATGTTAATTTATTAAAGATACTATCAGTGATTCACTCGAAAGATTCAAAATATTTGAAATTTGCAGAAATAGCTTATAATTGAAGGGCAAGTCTGTAGAATTCTCAAAAGTTATTTTTGCAACTGAAAACTTAACAGAAAATGAAGAAAACAGCATTGCTCCAAGATATGAATCTCCATTCTATTACGTGTTGTAGAAAGTGTCCTTATGGACAGTAATGACTACAATGTATGATTTTGTCCTTATTAGGTTGCTTTCAGTATTAGCACTTGTAGGGTATGTTAGGGTACCTATACTTGTTACCGCCTTGCCTCACTGGCCCAGGCTGTTTTTCGCTGAAATTGTAATCCAATATGGTCGGGGCTGTTTTTGAAATGAACACCGCTAGCACGCGATTGCTTCCAAATGTTCACTGCAAAATCTTCATGGAAGCTATGAAGTTGTGGGCGGTTAGTAAAGGTGCATTTTGTGATTCCAGCACTTTTTTGTTTTAATTATTGTTCACTAGATATCCTTGAGAAAAGCTTTCATAAAATTTTAGGTGATTCGGACTTTGCGGTTTTGTGTTACGAGCAAATGCTCCATTCGCAAAGTCCCATAGGCCACTATGCTGTATTTTCTGTCTGTTTACGGACAGAAAATACAAAATTGCAAATTTCTTACAGATACGACCGAATTTGCACATAAGATTAGGTACACATGGATTACTAATGTTAACGTTTCAGATGATATAAAAATTTCAAGTTTTTGAGGTAAGTCGGGGGGACGAGGTTGTGGATCACAAAATGCCCCTTTAAGTAATTACTACAATCATAACTTTTGTTCACAGTTATGATGAGAATATTCTCTTGTGGGACACAAGACAGATGAGAAAACCCTTAAGTGAGACACATATTGGTGGTGGTGTATGGAGGCTCAAATGGCACCCTCAACATGGCCGTCTACTCTTGGCAGCAGCCATGCACAATGGATTCCATGTACTTGATTGTGATACCATCGCTGGTATGTATTTGTTTTTTATATCTTGGTTACTTGTAGGATTAGATGCCAGGGAGTTCTTGTAGGATTAGATGCCAAGAAGTTCTCCAGTGTTGTTTGGACTGGAGGGATGCCTCTTAAGGGTCTAGAAGAAGAACCCATTTGTATTTGAGTTTTTCATCTTAATACGACCATAGAATCCTGTGTGCTCGTTGTAGATGCAGATTGTGGGCCAAATTTGACAAATGTGCCACCCTCCTCCCCCCAAAAGGATTAGAGGTAAGCACTTTGAAGTGGTTAGAGCATTGTCTACACAACAATTTAATAGAATGTTTTTCACATGTGTACTGTGGACAGGTGTAATCCACTATTTTGAGTAATCATGGAGTAATGCAGACTAAGGGTGCATTCTCACTATGATGTTTGGCAGATGTGGTACTCGATGCTACATCGAGCCCACTTCCTTCCCTAGTGAAAATGTGGTAAAGGTGCACTCGGACCTATACATCCGAGACCACCTCGTGGACTCGGACCAAATGCATAGTAAGAACCCATTTGTACATCGCAAGTGGGCCTGGCTCGCATACTACTGCAGAAACCACTGCCATGGCTGTGAGGAAGGACAAAGTGTCCCAAACAAAATCTGTATGTTTCTACCTTGAAGTCACAAAATATACGCTAAAATATCCACACATTTCTTCCTGATTAGTTTCTCTTTTTGTGTCATATATTTCATTTAGTATAAAACACGATAGAGAATTTGGGGAGAATTCTCAGTGATAAGAGCAGCGATGAAAACAGGCCAACTCATATCCATAACACGTAAAGTCAATGGGATTTTGCGTTTATGGTGAACCGGTCTGCCGATTTGTCAAAATGATCAGTGGGACAATGTTTTTGTTTGACCAATCAGAAAATATTTTACATCAAACTTTTTCATCAGCGAATCCTTTGTTTGTTTCTGTTCAAGTTTCAACAAGAGAACAGAGTGGATTGATTTATTTTTCAAAATAAACTATAATATATTTTTAAATGCAAGAAATATATAATTACCAGGGAAATATAACAAACAACATCCGAGTAAGTGGGCCCGGTACTGCAATGGCATTTGGCATGGGTATCGTGGCAGTGCGCAAAATCAATGTTTTTTATATTTGTGTGGTCTGATGTTAGATGATGACATCCCGGGAGAGGGGAGCACTTATGTGTAAATTTTGTAAGCACCCGCCTGAATTGAGTTTCAAAAATTAACTTAAAGACGCTATCAGTGATTTATCCGAAAGAGTCAAAATTTGCAGGAATAAAAGTGAAGAATAAGCCTGTAGAATTCTCATATGTTACCTCTTCCAACTGAAGAATTGACCGAAAACGCAGAAAACGGCAGTTTTCAAAGATGCGAATCTTCATTCAACTACGTGTAGTAGTAAGTGTCCGAACGGACACTAATGGCTAAAACATCCGATTTTGTCCTTGTTAGGTTGCTTTTGGCCATATAATTTGCAGGGTATGCTAGGATACCTATACTTGTTACAGACATGCAAAAATCTGATTTTTTTATTTTTTCCATTTACTGATTTAGCAAATCACTGATAGTGCCTTTAAGCCAGGATGCCATAACTTCATCAAACTGGCCCTATAAACAAGGATTTTACCAAAGAGGTTCTATATAGATAGAGAGGCAAAACGTTACGTAATCTTTAGAAATTCACTGTCTCGCACGTTTTGCCGACCACAAAGAAAACCTAGAGTACCAACAATAGAAAGCAATGGCTGCCTCCGCTTCTTCCACATACTGTGGGTGCCGCTTTGCATATACACTAATCGGTAGTGATACAATTTTTTTTTTTTTTTTTTTTTTCTCAGTGATAAGAGCAGCGATGAAAACAGGCCAACTCATATCCATAACACGTAAAGTCAATGGGATTTTGCGTTTATGGTGAACCGGTCTGCCGATTTGTCAAAATGATCAGTGGAACAATGTTTTTGTTTGACCAATCAGAAAATATTTTACATCAAACTTTTTCATCAGCGAATCCTCTGTTTGTTTCTGTTCAAGTTTCAACAAGAGAACAGAGTGGATTGATTTATTTTGCAAAATAAACTATAATGTATTTTTAAATGCAAGAAATATATAATTACCAGGGAAATATAACAAACAACATCCAAGTAAGTGGGCCCGGTACTGCAATGCCATGGGTATCGTGGCAGTGCGCAAAATCAATGTTTTTTATATTTGTGTGGTCTGATGTTAGATGATGACATCCTGGGGGAGGGGAGCACTTATGTGTAAATTTTGTAAGCACCGGCCTGAATTGAGTTTCAAAAATTAACTTAAAGACGCTATCGGTGATTTATCCGAAAGAGGTTCTATATAGATAGAGAGGCAAAACGTTACGTAATCTTTAGAAATTCACTGTCTCGCATGTTTTGCCGACCACAAAGAAAACCTAGAGTACCAACAATAGAAAGCAATGGCTGCCTCCGCTTCTTCCACATACTGTGGGTGCCGCTTTGCATATACACTAATCGGTAGTGATACAAATTAATGTATGTGTTAGAGGTGGCCAGGTGTAATAATAGTGTACCTGGATCATTGTGCGCAGATACTCTTTTTTCTCATAATGCAATGCGCGCTTAGGTGAAAAGATGTATTCATTGAGGCGGTTTATTTAAATCAAGACGACTGATGTGTCATTTCATTCGTTGTGTGGCCATGGGTAGAACAAAATTTAACCACCCAACATCCAACAACTGATATTTTGGCGGATTGTTTGTATCGAATTGATATTATGTGTGTATACAAGCACCCAAACTGATAATTATTCCGTGCAATATTCAAAATGTCAGCGCCCAGCACGGACGACTGGTTTTGAATGCGTTTCACCCCCTTGGATTTTACCATGTGCATCAAAAACATCTCCTCTAAACAAGGATATATGGCTGGGAAAATGGTTTGTAAGATTGCTTTATTGTGCCAAATATGTAATGAGTGATATTAACTCTAGTTGGATAATATTTAAAATGTTTGCCTTTCAAAAACACCTTAAATCTGTGTTTTCTGTGCTTACATTAAGTATTATTTTGAGTGCTCCTTGGGTGACGTCTTGACACGACTCTGCATGCATTTGAGCTAGTATTTTGATTGTGCCGCCTTTATTCGCATGCCTAAATGCTGCATGCAATTCGAAGGTGAGCGTGTATCCTTTTAGGGTGTGAAATCTAGCATCCAGTGTTGTCACCCACTAACCATGCTAACTAGAGTATAGTGGAGCGGTTAGGACTGCAAAATTGTCGACAACACCTCCCCTCGGTACAACAAAATGCAACCACTTCTATTCGAAAGATAGTAATAAATAATTTAAAAAAAATGATGGTTGTGGTCAAAAACTTAGGTGGCAGGGGTGTTTTTTGAGTAAAAAAATCATGTTTTTGAGCTAAAACTTAAGAAAATCAAGATTTATTAATTTCTTAGCAAAGCAAATTTTAATCATGATGCAATACTATCTGACATTTATATTATAGATTTCTGTTTTATACAATAAATAAAGGGTCTAGAATTTTAGCCCCCAAATCACCTTTTTCCTCAAATAAAACATCCTTTTTATCACATGTCACCACAACGAGTATTACCTGACCCCTTTATGCAATGTATACAACCTATATCAATAACAAAAGGATATCATAAAAATAACATTGTAATATTTTTACTTTAAAAAACATTTAAAAAATAATTTAGCTTAATTTGCAGCCCAAAATGCATTTTTCGGCCCAGAAATCATCCCTGCCACCAAATATTTCAACCACAACCATCATTTTCTTAAATCTCATATATTTATCCTTCAAATAAAGGTGGTTGTATTTTGTTGTACCGAGGGGAGGGGTAACTCGAAAACTAGAGCACTTTTCAAAGCTCGGCCGCTCCGCTAGTAGAGATCAAAGAGAGAATTGTTGTTGGAGCGGGATCGAAAATGTCAATAACAATATTCATATTCTTAAGTACCGGTACATAAAAACATTTTGGTCCACTTCCACATGTTTACAGGACTTCCTTAATCGTTTGGTTTGTTCCATAAGACACAGTGGGTTTGTATTTTTTTTTTTCTTACAGAAAATGAGAGCCAGCCAATCACAGCCTCCTACATGGAACACAAATCACTGGCATATGGTGTTGACTGGTGTAGGCTAGACACTGCTGCTGCAAAGGACTGTGGGAAACCTCAACAAAGCACAAGTACTGGTGAATTAGAAGGAACAGTGTCCAAATGTCACATTGGTGATTCAGATAAGACTCAATGTGATACACCCCACAATGCATCTGTGTGTACACAGAACTTGCAAGCAGATAAAAGGGAAGGTGATGAGAATTGTGAGATTTCTGATAAAGGAACAGGAGCAAGTGCCAATGATGGAAAACAGAATAAGCAAGATAAGACTGATCATGATATTGAAGATGCTGGGAAGAATTTAAGAGAGGATGTTGCCAGAACTAATTCTAGTAAAGAGGAGAAAATGCAAGAACCTCAAATTGAAGAAATTATAGCATCATGTTCTTTTTATGATCACACTCTTCACATATGGAAATTAAAGCATTG
>JAMKCH010036452.1:0-34891 GCA_023653785.1 Ophioderma brevispina | reverse complement strand
CGCCCATTGCTGGCCAGTTTTCGTCACATTTTTTCCGAAAACTTTACATGGATGATAGTTCATCTCTTCTGATATTTATATCATTACATGGAGAATTTGTAATTTCGGACGATTCCACCCTGTTTTTATTATAATAGTCACTTCCACTCATTTATTTTTTTTATACTTTGTACAGGGGGTTCCTAGAGACCAGCATATTTTCCTGATTAAGTATACATATTCATGTAATAAACCATACTATAAAATTATAATACATACTTGACATTTGTATAGCGCCTTTTTACAAGGTGTCAATATCTCTGTTGCCTATTTAGTATTATTATCTTTTACAAACCTTAACATAATTTTTGAAAACTCGTAATCACTTTTAGATGCTTTATTTCTTCAATTTAGCTCGGATCAAGGATCCGTGTTTTAGTATTTACCTGTATACAAACCACTGAAAACATGGTGGTGACTTTACTGTTTTTGCTCCCATTCCTATCTCCGCCAGACGTATCCTTTTAGATTGCTTTATTTCTTCAATTATTTCGAATCCGCCGATCCGTGCTCGGATCAGGATCAGTGTTTTTAGTGTTTACCTGTACAAACCAAGTAACATGGTGTGACTTACTGTTTTTTGCTTGGCATTCTTGCTCCCGCCAGGGACCAACGCACACGACTGTGGACAAATGCATACATCACTAACCCGGCAATCACGCGTCGGTACAGTCCCGTATAGCAGACCACGTCATAAATGGGGAGTTGGCAGGGGATGAGTGGGCAAGGCATATACGTTTTGGGGGGCGACTGGCAAGGCCATTACGTTTTGGGGGGCGACTGGCAAGGCAATACGTTTTTGGGGGGCAGATTGCAGGTGTGCGGATTGCCAGGGGGCGAGTTTTCCTGAGACCGAGTGGACTAGTTCGCAATGCAACCCTAAATAATACAAGCAAATCAGACGCCTGGTCTTGTCTCTTTAAAAAAAAAAACAAACATCGTAATGACTTTTTCGTTATGGACCCACCGATCTATTTTATTTAAGGTTTTGCAGAAGAGTGTACTCAAAACGTGGTAGCAGCAAATTTACTACGGAATTCACAATACACCAATAAAATTACTCACCCAAGTGGTTGCTAAAACGTCCTTCCCTTAATTAGTAGGCACTTTCACAAAATTACAGATGTTACTATTTTCAGTTGCAAGCATTTTCATTTGAAAGAGGACATTTAACTTAAAATGAGGGGTCAATCTTGTATGTAGGTGTGAACATGAGCGAAGTTACGTGGATCTATTACTCTATTGCCGTGTAAAATTGTGACAATGTGTGCATGTACATGTACAATATTGTATTGACCCCACCACGCCGCCTCCAATTCTTTACTCTATGTGAAGAGTTACCAGTTTCACACAAATGGCTTTGGAGCTTTAAGGATCGCAACTTCACCTAAAACCTAGTTTTTTGAACATATGAAGCTTATGAATCAGGCATTACTCTACTACCAACAATAAGTTACATCACGCTCTTTTTAATTATCAAAAAATCCGTTTTCTTTCTAAATTTTTCCTTTCTTTTCTCCATTGGACCACACAGTAAAAAGCCATTTTCAAGTGAGTACAGGCACATTCAACTTATTGGATGAGTGGCTGCTCCATCTTTTTTGTGATGTGTGACTACCTACCTTAAAAGTCCTTATAATACAAATCATCAACAGGGATTTGCAAAAAAGGCTTAGAAATAACAAAATTATACATCTACAATTTGCTTTCACATTGAGTAAGGACTTGAGTATAATACAATCGGTCGGCCGCCAAACCGAAGCACGACGTCGTGTGCAGCCAAGAACTCAAAACGTTAGCACTACGTTTTAGAAATGGCGCTAAATCATAACGGTCGGTCATTTTTCGATTCGATAGAAATCGACTATTTTCGGCCATCGTCGATCGTTCGATCGCCACTTTTTTCGTTTAAAATGGGGCCATTTTCGTCTGATTTTCGTGCAAACGAAGATCCAAACTTTAGGGGGACGGGTCCGGAACGTAACCTTGCATCCAGTCTGAATTTTGGCCATTTAGACGAAGACTAATAAGTCTGATTTTTTTATTCTTTCAGTAATTACATATTGTCGATGGTAAGTATTTTTGGGGGGGGGATTTGTTGAGATAAAAACTAAAAAGTCCGTAATTAAAAACAGCTGATTGCTCCACTTTGTTCACAGAATTGAGATACTTTTACCCCATTTTACACAGAACATGTTTGTATCCGAATATGTCAGGCTTCATAACAGATTCAATTGAATGATTGTCTGATACACGCTATTGATCTTCTTTTGTTTTGGCGTCAATCAAAGAACGAATACAGTTTATCACGACCATCGAAGACTGAAGTAAAGAGGAGGATTAGTCCACGTAAATATTGTAGTTTGTTATGAGTGCAACTGAAAAAAATAACTGTAAAGTTTACAGTAAAAATCTGGCAGCATTCTGCCAACAAATACCACGTAAAATTTACAGTATAGGCCTACTTTAAAAATTAATCTTAAAATCGCGTAAAAAACCTATATAAGCTTTTGGTGAGTTATTACAGAGATTTTGGAATGTTGAGAATAAAAAATCACTGACGAACACCCTAACTTAGTAGGCCTATCCACATTTTTTTTTTTTGCAGTGGCATAGACTGTAAAAATTGACAGTTTGTTGTAAATGTATTACATCACACTGTAAAATATACAGTAAATTTGAATGAAACCTGTACAAGCTATATTTTAACGGGAGTTTTTTGCAGAATTGCTGCCAGGATTTTCCTGTAAAATTTACAATGGTATAATTGAAAAATTTCAAGTAGTGCATAATGATGTTGTTAACGCATTAAATTCAGGAAAAAGTCTTCACTTTTCGATTTTGTCATTATAGGCCTGGACAATTGGACATAAAATCTACAGTATTTTCCTGTATTTTCCAATTTACAGCAATACTGTAAGTTTTGGAAAGTTTTTACGTATTTTCTGGTTCCTGTAATTGCACTGGTAAATTTTTTACAGTGGGGACCAAAACTCTAAGCTAACCTTTTTTTAAATGATTGACCAAACTGAAATGAATCAACATGTAATGGACTTTCAAGTTCAGTTTTTCACGGTTGAGATATTCTCTCTCCTCATCATTTTCAAATGGTAAATACACCGCAAAAACTCATGTGGTCGTAAGTCTTTGTTACTTAAGTAGGCCTACAGTTCACGCAATGGTATTGATTACTCTTAACCATCATAATTGCTCCATAGATGTGTGCAAAGTGGCTTTTTGACCATTTTTTCTTACAGGTCGCCATTTTTGTTATTTGAGTCTTTTGTTTTTCAACCGTTTTCCACCAGGTTCTAACAAGGTATTGTAGTTAATACATGGTCTTCAATAATTGTGATATGTTTCACCCACCTTTGAGCAATTTTTTGCAGATATAAAAGTGTAAACCTGTTTTGGACCACAACGGTCCGTGTTTAGGCTATCTCATTAAGCAGGATAAAAATCACCAAATATATTGGAATCGGAACTTCCAAGTAAAGCAAAGCAATATAATAAAGGGTATAAATAATGACCAATGCATTTTATTACCCTTAACTGCATAAGGGGTTTGCACTTCCGTTTAGTGCATAAGGGGGGGTTCCTAGGGACCGGCATTCATTATATAAAACCACTTTCCCAATAATTTTTTAGATGAAATCCACCAATGTTAGAAGGATTCAAAGACCTCAAACAATTAAGAATAAAAACTGTAAAAAACATTGTTCAGTAAGAAAATTTCAGGGCAAAACATTGATTTTAATTTTGCGTCAAAATGGTGCGAAAAGAACTATTTGTTTCTTCTTCGCATTTTCTACGGCCTGAATCACTAGACTTTTGGCTTATTGGCTTAATTGGTGAGGATGATCTAATAAACATTACATATTAAGCACCATAGAACTGTCGCGTGCATTTTATATTTTTGATGTTTACTTGTATAATTTACGCATAGGTTCCTACATTAAAACCGCTATAACGCTGTTATAAAATATTATGACAACCTAATGGCCTACTATACTTTCCAAGAATTGTTTTGATTATTTATTTTACTTTGTTTCATGTCACTCTAGGTGTATGCATTAGAAAATCAGAATCACAGTAACTCTATTTAATATTTTATAAATTTTTGTCCATGGGCACTTCATTTAGTGCATAAGGGGGGGGCTCCTAGGGACCCATGTAATTAACGCAAGCAAAAAACGGCGCGATGGATTTGATTTTTTTCGCACCAATGCAAGCGCAACTAAAAGTTAGACAAATACAAAAATATAAACCAAATATCATTGCAGCGTTAAAAAAACGCCGGCCGAAAAAAAACCAAAAAAGGGTCCCTAGGGGCCCTCCCCCTTAAGCAGTTAAGTGTTAAGGGTCTATAACAAATTACTGTGTAGGTATGTTTTAGATTGTTTTAGTCTGGTTAAAAAAATCTGTGTTTATGGTGGCATTTTGAAAGTCCATGTTCATGCATTCAGATCCATTTTTTGATTAAAATGCCCCCCCCCCCGGTTCTATGAGATTTTGGCCTTAAATTATTTTTGAGAGAGGTCCCTCCCCCTTAAAATTCACGGTACCCCTCTGTACGGTGGCTAGATTTGAGAAATTCCAGGTTATTTTTTAGCTCTCCCCACCCAAACATTTCGGAGCACCCCAATTGATCAGTCCCCGCCAAACAAGGGTCAGTAGACCGTCCCTTAGACAGAATGTCAAAAATAAATAATATTAAAAGAAAGTTAAAATAGGTGTGTAACAAGAAGGGGAGCCAACAATTACATTAACGAGGCAAAATCATGACAATATTTTCAGGTACCCTTAAACTCCCACCCGGGCTCCCACCTCCCTCCTTCCTGGAAGGCACACCATGGGCGGCCTAAAATCAAATAGTCCTAGAGGAACGAAAATCAAGGAGGGGCGAAAACATTACAGTACAGGTTCATATAGGTAAAAAAAACAACCTAATTTTATACAATTTATTGCTGAAATCCACTGTTTTCCAAAATTTTGAAACTTTGGCGCCCCCACCCAGTTCCCACCAACACACGCCCACAAAATTTGGGGTGGTTGGAATTCCAAAATTTCCCGCTTCTCGATACTCAGTTTAGGCATTTTATCAGTTCCCACTAACCTCTAGCTAGTCTTGATCCTTTGTGTTTTTTTAGGGATAGCACAGCCGAACACGAAGGTTTATTGCGGACCCAACTCCCGCCCGACCTTAGGAGGCACTTAAAATTGGTATTTTGACTACCCATAGCCTATTATAAACTTCAACCGTCATGCTTTGCAAACAACCGTCTTGTATATTACGCGCTGGTTTATACTTGGACGACCGTCGTGTATATACGGCCGCACTGGAAACCCCCGTAACGACCGTCGTGTATATACCGATTTGTAGTTGGGTACACGACCGATCGTGTATCATACCGGGCCATTGAGTAATGGCGTAGTATTGCCGCTGTCGTCACTGTTGTGGAAATATACAAGGTATGTGGAAAGGATTTCCACGGAATTTTGTATCTCCCCCCAGAATAATCATTATTGAATTTTATGCATCTATTATGATAAAAGACTTCTTGAGGTAAGGGTTGTGCCATGTTTACGGCGAGGATTGTTATATTAAACATTTTTATTAAGCTCCGACAAACGGCGAATATTTGCGAAACCTTTTGCTTGGAGCCTATTCCATGTTACACGCATTGCATGAGTGTACACGTTATTGATACGGAAGTGCTTCTTACAGTGATGCGAGTACGCCCAAAATGAAAACGTCATCACGGTAGAAGTTCATTGTTATTTAATAAGTGGGGACTGACGTAACACCGGCTTTCCCCCAAGGGGGTGAAAGCCCATTCAAAACCAGTCGTTCCGTGCTGGGCGGGCTGACATTTTGAATATTGCACGGATAATTATCAGTTGGGTGCTTGTTTACACACATAATGTCAGTCCGAATTGATACAAACAATACGGCAAAATATCATTGTGGACTGTTGGATGGTGCATTCATGTTGGGTGGTTAAAATTTTGTACTACCCATGGCCACAAACGAATGAAATGACACGTCCAGTAGTCCATGATTTGAATAAACAGCCTCAATGAATAAATCTTATCACCTAAGCGGCCTAAGCACATAAGCGAGTGAGTATTGAGCAAAATGATCCAGGTTGCACTATTATTACACTTGGCACCTCTCACACATACATCAATTTGATCACTCCCGATTGTTGTATATGGCAAGCAAGCACCCTAAGTATGTGAAGCAGTGGAGGAAGCCATTTGCTTTCTATTGTTGGTACTCTAAAGTTTTCTTGTGGTGGACAAAACATGCGAGACGATGAATTTCTAAAGATGACGAACGTTTGGCCTCTCTATCTCTATAGAAAACCTTCATTGGCTTTCACAGCATGCCTGCGTGAAAACAAAAACAGGCGCAGGGAAAAGCCCAGGGGAATCCCCGTTTCGCCGGTGAAATGAATGAATGCAAAACAAAGTGCGCCAAAATTCAAAAGTACGTCACTGAACCTGCACATCGCAAGTTGCAGGCTCAATGCAGGGCTGTCAAAAACAGTACGGCCAAAACTCAAAATCGCGGTCCTTTGCAGGCGATCTTTGCGGCCACTGACTCATAAAGGTTTAGAGTAGATCCTACTTGTTGAGTTGTAAATTGTTTTATTTCGTTTTCAGTTTTTCAAAGGAAAAAATGAACGTGTTTCAATGTAATTAAACGAAAGAAATTACAAATGCAACAGCAGACGTCCCAGACAAGTGTGCCTGTGCTGGGACGCAAAGTGGGAAACAAGCAATTGCTCAGAACACAAAACCACAAGATCGGGATCAACTCAAATTTTGTGAATAAACTTAGCCATCTAGTTTATTCTAGACTATAGCCGGGAACTCGAGCTGGCTGACGTCACATCGCGGAAAACGGTTGCCAAAGCCTAGGGGAACCCAGGGAATCCCCGAATCGCGGGTGAAAACAAACTGCCAAATTGCGTCTTTCCAGTTCACTGCCCATCGTATGACACTAGCGTCCATCGCCATCGAATTACGCCGTTGTGTCAACGTCATCCGTTGCATGCGATGGAACTCGCCGGAGTCCGCTCCCGGCTATTTGACATTCCAAGTATACAATCGGGTACACAAACGCTCAATCGTTTGATATGTCACTCGATCTGGGCCGATGTCACTTTCTCGTATTGAATCAATTTTTGAATCTGATCAACATCTCACAAGATATTTTCTTTCTTGAGATAACGCAACAGGTATCATAGAGTATGTGTAAAAACAATCATTTCAAGTGAGTAATTTTGCTACAAGCATAATTTTGTTGACTTCATCTATCACTGCAAAGGTAATTTTCATCTCCAGAGAATAAACTGAATAGCCATAATTGACCAATCAGCGGACAGAATTCCCATTTGTGACATCTCACCGACTACCATAATTTTTAGAAGGCCCTACATCAGTGAAATCACAAGCCTCAAAGGAAAAGGGCCCGTCAGCAGCTTAAGGTGGGGCCCTTTGCGTCACTTTGCGCGCAATGTTGCACTCAGTGCGACTTAGACGGTGTCTGGGGGGCCCTGAGACAATATTTTAGGGGGGCCTTGTCAGCAACTGCTGAATGTGACTCTTATCCGCCACTTGATTTCAAAGCGCACGCGCTGGCAATCCGCTTGAAACAGGGCGGGTTGGATACCCGAGTAAAATCAATTCGGGTTGTCAACTCTCTCACCTTAATGGATATAGGTCGCAATTGCGTGCCCAAGTGTGAAACAATGGGAACTGCACAAAGACCTTCGTTTCTCATGAAACTGACCATTGAAAATTCAACTCAAAATTTAGGAAGGAAGCCTGAAGACTTTGGTTATACCTATAAGTGATTGGTTGTGTTCAGAATTTTGTCAGAAAGATGCAAACCGTCCTCCCAAAAAACGGGGGAGAAGTCCAAGTCAATACGATTTCACTGGAGTAAAAATGGTGAATTGCAGACACAAAATATCGTGTTTTATGCACGTTGTTCGCTTTGTTATCTGCGACAATTCGCATCCATCATGCATTCCAACAAGAGCTTGAGTGCCTCCCTTGTCAGGTTGCAATATAATGGAGTACGGCATGGGCATATATTCAAGTTTATTTTAGCGACGTCCCACTATCACAGAGGAGGCCGACAACGACCATCACATGATGATCTTGTTGTTTGGCTGCAGTTTCCGTTGGTCAGATAGATGCAGGGTTTTAGTATATTCCTATTCTCTGCTATGTTTAGTGGTCGTATATCGCCGTGATCATGTGGATTTTATTAAACCACAAAAACCAACTAACAATGTTTTGTTTCTCAAACATAACTTCCGATGTAGTGAAATGTCGGCCGGTTTCTGACACTCCGCGGCGAGCCAAAATGTATATAATTTTATATAGCTAGACCCGTTGACGCATAGCCGGAACCGCGCCGGTATTGTACAGAGTTTTAAAGCCGTCCCCGCCCCCATTGGCCAAGAATATACGTGGATTGTCACACCGAAGCTCGGCTAGTAGGGGCCGGGACATAGCGGGGAATTTACAAAAATGCAAGCCCGGCTACCTGGGATTTCATGCTACTTTAGCGGGGACAAAGGTAGGCGGGGTGGTCCACGACCGCAAAATGTACATTCCCCGCTAAGTCCCCAGCTATCCGGGACCCCCCAGGGCCGGGATTGAAATTGACAAGTGCATTACAGTCATGCATCCGTACATGCGTATCGCCAGGCGGGACAATATATGTGAAATTTCGCAGGAAATTCAATCCTGTTTCAGCGAGATCCTGTCTTATGGTCGCTCGACAAATATAGGGTTTATACTGCCCAAGCATCAAGTTTTTAAATCTTTAGCATCAAAGTTCACTAGCTCCCTTAAATTGTGTTTTGGATCCAAGTCATCTATCTACAAAGCTTAATTTGTTAAAAAAAATATATTTTTAACTTGCTTTTTGGGTCCCCGTTTTCCAATGCAAATCAACATTGAAGCTAGCAGCCGCTATCGAGAATGGCTCTTACCGAGCCTCTACTCCCATCGAATGTGAATCTGTCCCTATCCATAAACTCACAAGGACAATATCTGGATGTGTTTCAGGATTGGCTCACTGACTGTTTTGTTATGTCATGCCTTATGTCTTTATATGCAATAAGTGCAATTGTATGTGCCACTGCGATTGCAATGCCAATACCATTGTATTGCAGACTTGATAAACAACAAGATTGACCCTCCTATTCAAAAGGTATCCCAATATCGATTCGGGTGAGAATACTCTTGGCTGAAGTCTGGTGCCACTTTTGTTCTCATGTCAATAATAAAACACGGAACTTCTGAATGTACACAATTTCCAATTTCTCTTGGATTTTCATGTATGAGCATGGATGTTCTAAGGATGCGATGTTGATAACCGGTATGGGTATTGTGTTAAGTGATTTCTTGGTAAATTAAACTCGTATTTAAAGAAGATTAAGGCATGTAAACAAATGACGTCTAATGTCCACACTGCTAATGGGAGATATTTGCAGTGGTTTTCAATACCCCTTCCTCTGTGTTAGTGCGTTATGATCCAACCAGGGGAGGCCAAGAAATCCAAATCTCAGACGTCGCCTTGGTTTAACACGTAAAAAGCGAAATCTTGACGAAAATTCTGAATTTTGATATGTTGTCAAGGATATTTTCTTATTCCAAAACCGTTGGCGTTGAAGAAATCAACTCCATGGAAGGGGTATTTCGATTTTTTTTTGTATGAATAACAAACGAGGACGAGGTCGTATGTGGGTCATGGGAACCACTATGACAGACCCAATCAAAGGCACCAAATTGGTTGTGGTTTGCACTCCGTATTGCGTAATTTCTTTTGACATTTTTGGTGAATTGCTATATGGAACGGAGGATTGGCCGCCACCGCCTTGTATCACAAACTAACACAGATTCGATCTGTTAAATTGAAAGGCCTTGTCTCCCCTAGTGACACAAGAGGGCGCATGGGATCGTTTCTCGCTGACTAGGGTTTTTGAGATTTTATGAAGTAATTCTCAGAACATCTCGGGTCGTACAGCTTTGAAAATATAACGTTAGTTTTGTTTTTGTTTGTTGTATTGCAGTAAAGTAAAAGATGGAGATTGTATATGTGTACACCAAGAAGAGGAGTGAGTTTGGTCGACAGTGTAAATTCTCTGAAGACCAGCAGAGCTCCATGTGGACATTTTACCAGATGAAAGTCTCACCCAGAAAATTTTGGGAGAAAAATCCAGTGGACAGGGGCATACAATGTGTGCAGGAAGTGTCAGAAATGGGTTGGGTGGGTGCTTATGATCAGCACCTGAAAACAGATTCTTAAAGTGAGGAGAGTAGAAATCATTTAGGAAAGGGTGGGTATTGTTATATGCTATTCTAGAACAAAATATTGCAATTTGAAGTGAAATCTAGGTTCACCTTTCAAAAAAAAAACTAGCATGAAAAAAAAAGACGTTGCCTCACATTATTGTGTTGGTCTGCATGAGGGCACATAGGGATTGCTTCTGTAGTGTATCTGTGCTGTTTAATATGTGGTTAAATTAATTGACCAAAATCTTAACCCTAGAGAAACTAATGCTTGCTGTGTGGTCCACACATGGCAAACATTTTATGGCACTTGCATGTAATTGATCCTCAGGTCGTGCCCCACAAAGTCACCCTTGAAGAGTGGGGTCAAAGGTCTCTAGAACTCATTAGAGGTTCATTCCCCCCCCCCCATAAAAAAGGTCAGCTTCTCAACTTGCGTGATGTTTCCACCTGTGGCTTAAATTTCATGACACTTGGATTACAGTTCCGTTGGGTAGTGCTTACAGATGTTGGTGACCTTGGTGACCTTGTCAGCATTAACAAAATGGGGTCACGTATTCGGTGAACTGTATGTGTTTTATTACAATTTGGTGCAGGTGAAAACAGACAGATTTGAGGACAGACAGCAGAGGCATAATCACGAGAGGGCGGATGCCAAAGATTGTCAACCCCAGCGAGGTAGAGCAGGTCATCAGATATCGCAAGAAGGTGGAGAAGGATGTGAGATTACATGACAACCATTCAGCAGCTGGGCGGGGTGATCAAATTGTTGGGGGGAAACACCTGTCAAGATGGAGGAGATTGTGTTAGCAATTTGTAAACCACGGTGAAGAAATATTTCAATATATAATTGGGTCGGATTCACGCGTTTGAAAGTTTCATTATTATGACAAAAGGACAGATAAAACAAAAAATTATCGCTGGTGACAACTTTGACAAACTGATTTGGCTTATTTAGTCCACTAAGTAATCCTGTGAAATTTTGAAGAAATTCCAATGCGGGCAAAATATGATTTTCCTTAAAAACCCCTTAGTTTCCAAGTTCTTTCTCTGAGAATGGGCACTATCGAGGGTGCTATAACATACCAAATTCAATACTTGTAGGTATATGGCAAGATAAACCGCGATGGATTTGTCTGATATTTGCAAGATGATAATACTCTTGCATGTCCATACTTATATCAGTTGTCCAAAATTGTGTAGCACATTTCTTAAAATGTTGCTAAAAATAAAAGAGACAATTTGCATGGGGTCAAACCGCTGTCGATTCAGGCAGGGAGAGGGATGAGACAAATTGCTGGGGTGATTTCATAGGTAATGTGACTTGGTCCTTAAGCCACCCTGATGATGGTATTGCTTAACTGCACATTAACAAATGAAATGCTAACTAAAAGTGATAAGATTCCGCATTACTACATTGAATGGAGTCTGTGGTCCCCCCACCCACAAAGGCACTAACGTGAATTGTGTTTCAGTAATTTTTTCTGTTTAACAAACACAGCTTTGCATGTCATGCCCATGGCTTATGCAATAAGAATAATTGTGTGTGCACTTTGCACGCCAATACATAAAAAACACAGATTGACCTTCCATTCAATAGTTATCCTAATATTGATTGGGGTGAGAAAATGCTCCTTGACATCTTGTTCTCATGTCAATAATACATCAGGAACTTGAAATGTGTTGCACAATTCAATTATCATGATTTTCATGATATAAGCATGCAAAAAAATGTTCTAAGGGGTATTTGGATTATGTGGTATCAGTCATGTGATTCTGGTAAGTTGAACTAATATTTATTCTATTTAGAGGAAGGTAAACAATGACATTGGTTGTCCCAGCTAATGGGGAGATGTATACAGTGGTTTTCAATACACTCCTCTGTGTTAGTGGGTTATCCCACTAACACAGATTCGAATCCGTTGTAGTGTCTCGTGTCTGCCGCTTAAATTGGAACAACGCGTTACTCAGAAAGCGACAGGTCCAAGGAGTTGACGTCAAGTAACCTATGAGTGTTATTGTCCCTGTAATGTTCACTTTGGATTGTTGAAGTATTGTTGGTTTTTTTTTCTGAACCAGATGGGGCACTGTTCAAAACAGAACAATGCTATAGATATCTAGAGAGTATTTTGCAGAGTTAGAACATTGAGGAAGAGTGAGTGGAGGAGGGAAACGCCTTCAGCTAAAACATCAATTGGTTCAGGTGAGTTGGTATTTCTGATGGAAATTATGCAGGGAAGAAAATCTCAAATTGGAATTTTATGGCTTGGAGGTAGGCGTCAATATTTTTTTTTTCTAATCAACATTTTATGCTTTGCAAAGGAGGCATAAAAACACCTGATTCCAAAATTTTAGTTAAAACTACTCAGCAATTTGGATATTCAAAGCAAAATATGTGTATGGTCACAGTGTCCACAAAACTGCATGTGATGGACCCTAGAACAGAATGTTGTCTTGGTATGGTTGACACAAGTGGACCTTTTGCTCATTATCTAAAAGGAAACATTCTTGGGCCTAAACTTTTGCCAGGGTATGGTAAGAGGAAAAATATGACTTTCTTTCTGTCTAAATTTTGATGAGGTGGATATGTGTGGTAGAAAAAGGAGGCTGTCGCTTGCATCAACCACCGTCATTGACGATGGCAAACTTCAAGATCCATGCCCCTATCGCCCAATAGACTTGTCCCAGAAGCCCAATTTGGAGTAGCCCTTGAAGCTAAAATTATTTATACACTCATAAATATTCATGAAACATAAATCAGGCTATTTCATTGGCTGGATTCTATTAATAGACGCGTATTTTCCCTAGGGAAATAGAGTGAAATGTTTCCCTAAACCTCATCCCAGAGTCACCGTGAGGTGTAATAAAACCAAATACTTACATGGTTTATATCGGGAAATTGAGGGGGGCACACTATTTTCCGGGGGGAGTAGGACCCGTAGCCAGGACCTCGGGAAAATAGTGTGTGCCCTAGTTTCCTCTAACCATTGTATATTTGTATAATGTACCCCTGACATTTGAAAAATCATAAGAAATTTGAATAGGCAGGCCGTCCTAATAATGTGGGGATTGCATAGCTTTTTTGATTGAGGTGTTTGTTCTTCTAATTTTTTTCCATTGTGTTCTGTACTTGATTATGGGAGCCTGACACTTGTATACGCTGACTGTTCAATTGACCGTGGGAAACAAAATGGTGGTTTTGGATGGGCTTAGAAGCGATATGCCTAGGAAGTGCATGCCCTATTCACTACTGATGTTCTAATATTGAGGGTTAACCATCAAAACGGTTGTTGTTTTTTTGTCTGTATCTTGGGAAAGCAGTGATTTGGAAAGCTGAAATTTCGGATGACAAGGAGAAAAATACAGCCTTTCATCTGATAGCAAAATGATACTTACTTCAGTTAAATTAGGGGTTCCCAAAGACGATCCGGAACAAGGCACCTTTAACTTTTGAAAAAGTCACTAAATGTAATTGGCCCCCAAATATTGTGGATGGGTGGCAGATTAGAAGCATTTGTAACCCCTACTGACCTTATGATTATATTTGCAGAGATCCCAATGAGATCAAGAGAGAACAGCAACCCACTTATCATGGTACCCAGATGAGCAGGAAGATTTGACGTATTCTACTCAAACTTAGAATTTCAAAGGTCATCACCTGATACGGTCTCACTCATACATATGGGATACTAGGTTAATTGTGAGATACATGAAAAAAACATACGCTCTGGGTAATCCAGGAGGAGAGGAAAGGAGCACATGAACTCCATGGTGCACTAGAAGCTTTTTTAGAACAAAGAGGTTGAAATTGTATGAAACTTAGTATGCTCAAACTTGCAATGCAAACAATTAGTTTACTTCAACAACTTTAATGCAAAATGCTTCATTTTTTTTTTTCTTAATCCTGTTGACACTGACAGAAAGCCATACCACAAAACGAGCCACGCACTGAGCAGGAACGACCTGCGTACTGACAAAGGTAGGTCGCTACTATCTAGGTTAGGACGCTTTGCAGTCCACTAAGTTCGCTAAGTGCAGTTAAAATTGTGTAAATAAGCAAGAATGGCACTTAAAAAGGTTAAATTTTCAAGGTGTTTCATCCTTTGGAATTTTGCAAAGGTACCACCTAGATTCCCAATTCATTAACCATAACGCGGCCGAGATGCAATGAGAGGCAACGACAACGTTTGGTACCGGTCGGAAAAGGTTTCTCGTGGTCGCGGCGTCAACAAACTATTTTTGGCGCGCAAAGACTCTCATTGCACCCTCTTGCATCTGGGCCGTCTTCCCGACGAATGACGCCACCACTGCAGTACCACCCGTTCGCACCACGCGCCGACAGCGACACTCCGGCGAAAATGACGGGAAAATGACTCGTGCTTTTATTGCATTTGGGGCGTTTACCGCGAAAATGACGGGAAAATGACGCGTGGTTTTCAGTGCATTTGGGCCGTTTACCGGCTAGATCCCGGCTGGATATTGCAAACAGTAGAGCAAGTAGATTCTACAAAAACAGATTTTGCATGACCCAATTTGCTTCCTTTTTCCAACTTCAACGTCCGGCCTGCCAGTGGCCTGCCACGTCGTTGTGATTAAAAAAAGCGACACAACCGGCCAAACTTTAGGGTAAATCTTTGCCAAGCCTTACGGCCTATGCATAGCAAATTTTTAGCAAAGAATTACCTTAAATTTTTTTTTTTGGCCGGTTTGTTCGCTTTTTATAACAACGACGTGGCAGGCCACGGCAGGCTGGACTTGTATTTTTTTAAAGGAAAAATGTGGCAGGGCCACGGCAGGCAAAAACTTTGTTTTTTTTTACCATGGGGAAGAAATCTCGTTACTCCTCGTGCGGATAAACAAAAACCCCTAGGGAAATACGCGCATTCCACCACAGCCGAACTAAAAACTAAGCCATGCGAGCCATAAGGACCCAGGTCTTTGCAATAAAGACCTGCTAAATCCCTGCAGGCCATCAAGACCTGCACCCTAAACCTACAAAACTAAAAACTAAGCCTGCGGGGGTCATAAAGACCCAGGTCTTGCAAGAAAGACCGCTAACTCCTACCGGCCATAAAGACCCGCGTCCTACTTTTGAAAAGCTAAAATCACTTACCGTGTTAGCGGGGTGATGCGGGTATATCCTAGCCCAAACAAAGCAGGTGCGGACGCTCGGCTAACGGTTATTAAGGGCTAGTGAGTATCTAGTTAGTAATAAAATCGTGCGATCAACGGTAGATAAAAAAAAAAAATATCGTGCGATCAAACCAGGTAGCATCCTCATTTCCAACCGTTATTGTCTACAATCCAAACCTGGCATTTCATGGGGCACGGGTTCCATGCAACAGAAGCCCAATGGAAACTATGTCAACTAGGTGAATCATTGCATTAGTACCACCAGTACTTCTACAGGGATTGCAGGAGGACAAGAAATGAGGTCATTATAGCTCAAGACCCCTCAGCATTTCGCCCTGATCAGAACACAATCGGTCAATCACGGTTCGCCCGTAATTCATCCGGGCCCCAGAACGAAACGGCGCAGCAGGGTGGATCGGAGATTAGCAACGTGGGTTCCGAGGATTCCTCTTGCTCTGGGTTTCAAATTGAGTTATAGGTGGTGTCCAGTCCTTATTTCATAGCATCAAGACACTCCAGAATTTTCGGCTCCTGCTCAGACACACAATCGGTCAATCACGGTATCCCGTAATCATCCGGTGCCCCGAACGAACGGGCGCAGGCATGGGTGGAGATGAGATTAGCAAAGTGGGTTCCGAGGATCCCTTTTGCTTGGTGATTCAAAGTGAAGTGTATTGCTTTCATCTGCATCTACGAAGCAAACTGCAAGGGGGTAGTCCTAGGAAGTTTTCTCTAGCCGCAACTAGGGTTACTCATTCCTACTTTCGCCCGTAACAACCCGTAGATCAGATGTTTTAGTAGATCAAATGTTGGCGCCAAAGTGCCATACCATATCAGCCGACAAATACTGGCAAGTGCCGAGCCGGCCCTGGATCAAACCAGAACCACTTTACGCCTACAAGACCAAGGAGGGAAGCGGGTCAGACTCTGGACAGTAACTTTTCACCCAACAGTGTTGTACCATTGGATCTTGGGTGATCTCTTGGTAAAGAGCAAGGAACCGGGTCATGTTCCCGTTTTACCGTAATTTGCTATCTTGAATCGGTCACGTCAGACACACCACCCCTCTTTATATACGTTATGGCCCCGAACCAGGCTCCAGCCTACTACAGGCCGGCTTTTTTTACCTCTGCGCATGCTACATTTTGTACACAACCAATTACCGCCTTACGAAAGCGTCCCCCCCTTTTGAGATCAAACCAGATTTCGCATACGGCACACCGTCCATTTGTAGCTCTCTCCAGCGGAGAGAGCCGCTCCCGGTTAAAATTCAACCCACTAGGGGAAAAACACCGGATCTGTTGCGTAACAAAATGTTGGAGCAAAGTGCACTACCATATCAGCCGACAAATACTGGCAAAAAAAGGGGCGAGCCGGCCCTGGATCAAACAAGAACCATTACGCTTAAAGACCAAGGAAGCGGTCCGCTCGGGAATTAGTTCATTTTTCACTTATTTAGATAGTGTTTGGGGAGAAAGCCGGCATGGGCCGCAATTTGTCAGCCAGGATTACGGGTAATCTCCTGCGCCCTTTTTGTTAATGAAGGAACTCTACCGCACAAGGCTCCGTAAGGTACACTTTCTACCAAAGGGTCACGGCAGCGACTTTGTACCAAGTAGGGCCAAGGCAGCGAACCTTCACGTGGGCGGGCCACGGCAGCGAAAAACATTCACCAATGGGCCACAGGGCAGCGAAACTTCACGTGGAAGGCCACGGCAGCGAACACTTAAACAGTAGGGCCGCGGCAGCGAACCTCCACGTGGGAGGGCCACGGTAGCGAAACACTCCACCAAGTAGGGCCACGGCCAGAGAACCTTCACGCTGGCGGGCCACGGAGCGAAAACATTTCCACCAGTAGGGCCACGGCCCCAGCGAAATTTTTCACCAAGCCGCCCGGCAGGCGAAACTTTGAAAAAGAAAAACAACGCTGCCCAAACTCAGTCTAAGCTAAAAAATGCAAATTCAGATGCCAAAAGTGAGGGGAAAAGATTGATGAATGTTTCACCGGCATTTTACCTTTCTGCATGTCATGACATCACCGTTTTTGAAAATGCAGTCCTACAGTTAAAAGGCAAATATGCGGCCTAAAAACATTTCCTCAATCTTCCCTCAGTTTTGTTCTCAATTTGCCTTCTCAAACGTAGCCGGGGCCACGGCAGGTGTTGAAAGTAAAACACGGCCATAGCGAACAAAACACATGCCCTAACATAGAACGAGGCAAATCGCTACTAAACATTCATGATGTTTTCCCTCAAATTTGGTTGAACACGGCCCATAGTGAATGATAGCATGTCCTGATCGGTTGTTTTTTTTTTTTTTTTTGTTTTTTGGGAGGAAAAGGGTTGTCATGCTAAAAAAAGGTTCCAGAAAGTAATTGCAAAACATAGGAGTGGTATGGTTCATAGTTTTACTGAGTTTGCTTGCATTGCTTTACTTCTTTTTTTGAGTAAATTTTTGTAACATGTGGTTTACTGATCTGAGAGAAAAATATTCTAAACAACGTTCCGAAAAAAGATAAGAAAAAGCCACATTGTTTTCGTGCAGAGTGCCAAGTGCACATTGAAAGACAAAATTAGACATATAAAATGTTTTCCTACTTTTATATGTATCCGTTTACGGATAATTTGGTTCACTTTTAACCACAATCTTAGTGCCTCTTGACTGGGGATGGAATGTTCCCAAATAGGTTTTTTTGTGTTTTTGGTAAAAAGAATAAAGGTTCTGAAAAAAGTTATTGATCCAAAAACAGTGTGCTGTAGTTTCATTGTTATTATGAGTTACTTGCATGCTTACTTCTTTCTTGTTTTTTGAGTGAATTTGTGCGTGGCTTACTGATCTGAGAAAGTCTAAACAAACACAGAGAAGTTCCAAAAAAGTTTCCAAAAAGAGGCATCAGATAAGCCACATTGTTTCGTGCGTGCCAAAAGTGGGCATAAGAAAACCAAACACTTAACCTAGAATATTTTACTTAAATGTCTCTATCCGTTACGGATAATGTGGTTTCCTTATATTTTAGTACTTTTTGGACGTGAACCACTAACATTTAGAAATATGGCGCAATATCAAAGTTTGGTGCACCCTCAGGCCCAATCTGTAGCGTCATCACAAGTACCACCCGGAGCCATCACAAAACCGGTAGCCATCCACACCCCGGTAGCCACCACATCTTTTGTAGAAAACCTTGCCCGTCAAGCCTGGTAGAACCTGTTCTCATGGAGGTCTTCCCTGTCGACCAAAAAAGACGAGATACGAAAGGTCACATATAATTTTTGATTTAGTAGCGTAATTTTGCGGCCTACTTTTGAAAATGCAAAATAAAATTTAACTAAAAGTTGAGCAGGGGTTAGAAACTTCACCAGAGTAATAACTAAAACAGAAACTAGAAATGAGAACTGGGGTTCGCCGGTCTCTCTTAAGAACAACGGAAATGAAATGACATTACCTTGAAATAAAAGCGGTTCAAGTACGTGGCGATTCGAATCACACATCTTCTAACTCTAGGTCAATTTCGTTCTACTCCATGTTGGTGAGGATACCTAATGTCAAAGAAAACAAAACAAGAAATATTAAAAATCAACAGAAAAGAAAAATGATTTTTTTTTTTCTTGTGGTGAGGTATTAGGTCGCGATCTTCGAGAATTTTATATGTTGATGATTTAAAAATGCGTAGGCTCTTAATGATGAAGCAGTCCTTATTTGGCACAGGGCTACTCCACACGCGTCACACTCAAACCTGGAACGAAAGCGACAGTTCACCCTCAGACCAGATGTCTTGGTCTAGGTAGTGTTGCATGCGGATTTATAACTTATTATCTTGGCCTTTCTTCACCAATCTGTGACGATTGCTGGGATCTACAAGTCCCTGGAGGGTGGGTCTATATTGAATTTGGTACCTGTGTGAACCCGAGCTAGCAGTCCCATGCCTATATTTCTAGGGTGAAAATTTTGACATGGCGAGGGGCGGTGTACTTTTTGCTGTGCTGACTCTGTAACGGGGGTCTGGGATCGTTCTGAATTAGAATGATCAACAGCATTCTGGCTTGCCAAACTTAAGCATATCCAGGCGTTTACGCGGCTTAAGCTCAACCAGGAAAAAAGTAAAATCTGGCCACCATTTCTGATTCTTCGTGCTAGCGAGTGTATGAACGTAATTGGTCACTTCTGTCTACGCCGGCGAGGTTCTCGGTGATATCCCAAAACAGGTGAGTGGGGCTTTGTTTTATTTCATGGTTCTCATAGGTTCTTACGCCATCTTATGCTAAAGTTTTTTGATTGTTTGTGCGGCGCGCGGGAAAAGCATGGTTAGAAGGAGATAAGGACTGTCCAGATGCTACGGTCTTTCCATACTGTAAAGGTCAGTTGGCTTTTCTTGCTAGAGTAGAATGTCCCTCTTCTACGTATTTGCCTAGGCGGCGTTTTGTGGCTTTTCTTTTTTAAGGATTGAGGCAACCCTTTCGAAGCCCACTTGATGGCACAGCAAGGTATGTTTCCTTGTGAGGAGATGTTGCCACAGTGCTACGGGGAGGATAGAATCGATCCGTAAAGATATGGTGACATCTATTGTAATGATGCTCGCTATCTCTTTAGTGATCTCAATAACTTTGTCCGAAGGCTTTTTGATAAGATGGGTACGGAAATTACATATGTAACCGGAGAAGGACTCTGCCATGGAATATATTTGAATCCGGCTTTGGTGGGCTTGAGTGGCATGAAAAACCTGTGAACCCCTGCTTTGAAACCCTTATAGCGTATCATGGGTTCATATGTTGCCAGTTCTCTCGCGCAATTGTATTGTTGTGCGGCAAGTTTCTAGGCGGTTTCCACAACAACTTTAACGGGCCAAAATGGCGTAGCACGCATTAGGATCGTATTTTTCCTTTTTTTCTGGGCAGTGGCCTCGGGAAAACGTTTCCAGTCATCTGCGATAGCAAAAAATCTTAGCCACCTGGATATTTGCTCAAAAACGTTCCTCGTCATTGTTCTAAATATCAATTCAGTTCTGAAAGGCCGGGTGTGGACCAATAGTCACGATTTATTCTAAGCTTTATTAGGCACATGATCATGAGTATGCCGAATCAAGCTTTAATCTCTGGGTGTTGTTTATTGTATTATAAGCTTGTCATCTTTATCACGATCTCCGTTAGCTTCACGGATTTCTTCATTTGTTGAACTGGGTGATCAAAGTGAACAGAATGACCGCGAAAGAATTTAGAAAAAAATATTTAAGTGCCGTCATTCTGCGAGGTCTTGAAATGCAGGACCTAAGGGTTCGGTTGGTTTTGTTGAGCTCATGAGTAGGGATTTTGGTCCTATTTCGCGACCACCCGTCATTATCTGAGTCTGGTTCAAAAAATACCTTTAAAAAAAAAAAAAACTGAAAGTGTCTTCTTGAATTAGGCAAAAGGTCTGAATATGGAAAGGCTGTATGAAGGGGGAATTAAGGCCTTGTAAATTCAGACCTACATGCAGACACTTTGCCCACCCAAAGTAATTGATTTAGCCATCCCAGAACAAATCAATAAAAGTACAAAGAGCCACTGATAAAAACAAAAAACACAAAGTGCTGCTATTGATATTACAACAAACTCAGTATTGAATCTACTTGTCCTTCCTATTGTGCCAAACCCCAAATCTAGAATCCATTGTTGATTCAGTTGATTGCTTTTCATACAATGCCGATTTTGGGTGCAAGTGTCTGAAATGGTGTCTGAATTTGTTCTGAATTTTGTTCTGAAAGGTAGAGTAACAATAGATAATTATCATGTGTTGTGAGTGAATAAATTTCAGACCATTTGCCCAAATCAGACGGTTCAGTACCAGTGATATTTGTGGCCGTCTAGATTTGGAGGGCCCTCTCCCGGGTCATTATCTGAGTCTGGTTCAAACAAATACCTTCTTTTTTTGGGTTGTGGGGCCCTCGCCTACGGGGGACGTGCCGCGGGCTGGATAGGGGGGCGGGCGGGGCGGTCATCTTCATCTTCATAATCTGAAAAGTAATGCCTGGTCATTAGCACGAAACTAAGTCATCAAGAATGTCTACTAGTTCTGAGTCGTCATCGTTCATCCAAACTATCACTTTGGGCACTGCCACTTGGGGCACGGCACCCGGACTGTTCACGGTCTCTACCTATGTCACTGATCTCGTCACTACTCTCGGAAGTGGAACGAAAACGTATGAGTTCCGAAACCTGGAAGTTTACTAAGAGCATCTAGCATTTTCGGCCTGACTAGAGCTAGAACTGGCCTTAGTGTTTTTCGGTCTAACTACTTGGGCGGCTTGCGGTTGTGTTCTAGCAGGAGACGTGCGGTATGACTACAAACGCGGCCTCATGTTGGTGATTGGCCACTAGCTTGTGCTCTACTCGGAGACCTTGCGGTTCTCCTAGAAATCGGCCTTGCCTGTGGTGCTTGGCCACTAGCATGTGCTCTACTTGGAGACTTCGCGGTCTGACGTGCACGTGACTCTTGTACCTGGGTGAGGATAGACTTGAAGTACTAGCCTGTCGATATTGTCATTGTGGGGCTATGGGCTAAGTCTCTTAGTCTTTTGCTTGAGGACGCGTCCTCATCATCAGTGGAACTGTAAGTGCCTGTACCTGATGGGTTCTGCGATGGTTTCAGCGCAGTGACAGGCCCGTTTCTCATATATCTGGTCCTTTTTTCTGTTTCTTCACAACCTTTGGTGATGAACTTAGGTTGCGATTCAGCTGCTGCTGCGGCAGCTGCGGCCTGATTTTCAGCTAGGCGGGGACTTACACATTTAGGCCTTGTTTGTTGCGGCTCTTGGAAGGTTGCAGTAATATGATTCCACCATTATAAGTCAATTTTGGGCTTAGAGGGGATGGCGATTCTTGTGCGCCATTACTAGCGGAGCAAATATCCCTGTACAATGATTGAAAAACCTCTACTTCCCTAGTGGTCAAGTCGTCGTGTAATAAACCGGAAGTTACCCTATCAAGTCATCCTCTGTTGCTAGTCAAACAAATATCCTGAAAAATAACAGAATATCAGGGGCTATGCAAATTTGAAAATCCACTTTATTTTTAAACCTAAAAAACCCTGGAAAGATTACCCTAAAAACCAAGCGAAAAAACAACCGGCTAAGATTAGACTGGTTAGTCACCAAAACTAAAAGTATACTAAAAATTTGACCAACATAGAAATCCGCAAAAGAAAACCTCCTAAATACTAAGAAATAAAATGTCCCAAAGTCTTAATGTTGGTTTCATCTGGAGGCTCCAAGATAGTGTGGTTACCCTTTGCCCGATCTTTTTTTTTTATTTGACAGGGGGTCCAGAGACTCCCCACACCCGAGTGGGGGCTTGAGTGGGCTCCAAGATTACTCGCCCGAGACTCGAGAGAAACAGGATAGCACTGGATTACATGGTACCAGATCGGATACTCACCGAGACTGAGTATGGAACATGAAATTTATCCGGTTCATCCTAAATCATCTGGCATCACGGTCCGTGTTATACGCCACGTATTTTCGCAAAAACCAGGTCCGGATGACCCGGGCCTCAGAAGAAGCTCGGCGATCTCGAGTATGTTCCCCGCCTTTACGCGTTGTTTTGAACCTCTCTCTTAACGCAACCCTATCGTATTTGTTGCAAAAACCATGGTCCGAATGACCCGGTCAAAATCCGGTTTTGCCTGCTTTATAGGCGGTTCGTGGGTATATGCCCTCTCTCTTTTTCTACTGCGGGTTTTAAAGCGTCTAAAATCGCTCTCGTAGAGCAATCGCGCTTTAGCGTGCGCTCTCTTCAAAACCAAATATGCCACTTTCGCCTATCCCATTTTTTCTCTTCAACATCACCCTCTTATATATATACTTCTGGTCCCGAACCAGGCCCCCAGCCGCTACAGGCCGGTTTTTTTACCTATGCGCATTCTACATTTTTGTACACACCCAATGTAACGCTACCAAAAGCCTCCCTAGATCAAAATCCAGATTCGCATCGGCACCGTCCATTTTAGCTTATTCCAGCGGAGAGCCGCTCATCGGTAAAATCACCCACAGTCGGAAAACACGGGGCTGCTGGCTTAAAAAAATGTTGGCGGCAAAATACATACCCTCTCCGGCGGAAAACATCGCCCGTGTGGCCTCCTTGGCTTACGACCAAAATATTCCGCCGCGTTGGGCAGGGGTGTGTGAGCAGAGAGGTTAGGGTGTCTTGCGCCACATTTTTTGTATGAGCAGACGGGGCGCTTTCCCACTAGTGGGTGATTTTACGAGAGCGGCTATTCCGTTGAAGAGAGCTCAAAAGGGATGGTGCCATATGCGAAAGCTGGATTTGGATCTAGGGTCGCTTTCGGTGCGTACAGTGGTTGTGTACAAAAAAGTAGCATGCGCAGAGGTAAAAAAACCGGCCTGTAGCGGCTGGGGCTGGTTCGGGACCAGAAGTATTATATAGGGGATGGTGTGTATGAAAGTGAAAGATCACCTTAGATCCAATTGGTACACGGTAGGGTGAACAATGAGACGGACCGCTTGTATGCCCCCGCCAGAAAAGCCCGCCTGTAGTGGCTGAGGCGTCTGGGACCGAACGCTATAATAAAGAGGGGATGGGGTGTTGATGTGAGCGATTCACGATGATCGAATTACGTAAGACGGGGAGAACAGACCCGGGGTTCCTTGCTCTTTACCAAAGAGGATCACCCCAATCTCCAATAGGTACATGTGGGGTGAAAAAGACAAAGTCCAGAGCTGACCGCTTGTACTGCCCACGCCGGAAAAGCCGGCCTGTGTAGTGGCTTGGGCCTGGATCGGGAAACCCTCTTATATATATAACGTTCTTGGTCCCGAACCAGGCTCCAGCCACTACAGGCCGGCTTTTTTTTTTACCTTCGGCGAATGCTAAATTTTGTACACAACCAATTGTACCGCTCACCGAAAGCGTCCCTAGATCAAATCCAGAGATTTCGCCATAAGGCACTTGTCCATTTTAGCCGCTCTCCAGCGGAGAGCCGCTCCCGGTAAAATCACCCCACTAGTGGGAAAACCCGGATCTGTTCGTAACAAAAATGTTGGCGCAAAGTGTACTACCAAATCAGCCGACAAATACTGGCAAGGGCCGAGCCGGCCCTGGATCAAACCAGAACCACTTACCGCCACTAAAGGACCAAGGAAGCGGACCTCGACATTTGGACTCCGTTAGGGTTGTATTTTGTCGTGCTAGAAGACATTCAAAAACCAACCCAATGGTTCTCATTTTTAGACGGATTTACCCCTCAAATTTACACAAAGCTTAGCAGTTACTAGCCGGCTTGCGTGGCCCGGCTACTTAAATGCTAAGCTTGGTGTAAATTTGAGTGTTAAAAATAGTCTAAAAAATTGCAAAATGTACCCCAAAGCTTAGCATTTAACGTTTACCGGGCAACGGCAGCGCTGTTAAAAAAGCACGCACAAAGCAACCCTAACTCTCTTACTTTTGGACTGTTTTAACCTCAAATTTACACCAAAGCTTAGCATTTAACGCTAGCCTCGGCAGCGCTTTTTTCCTTTATAGGCCTTTGCGTGATCTTCATTACGCAAAGATTTCCTCACGTTTTAACTTATAGGCCTTGCTGTGAAACCACTGCGAAAATTGGGGGGGAAGCTTTAAAACTGCTTACGCGTAAACATTTTACCTATATAGGCCATGTTAAATCTTAATATTTTCGCTGTTTTTAAGTAAAAAGAATTTGTTAGTTAGATTCAATTTGATCTAGTACCAATCTAAATGCTTCTAATTGATTTAGGGACGTTTTCCGCTCTGGGGTCGCTTTTGGTTCTCATTGCATCTCGCGCAGGTTCACCGCAGAAGGTGCAAGGTTTCTCATTGCATCCGGACGAATTTTACCAGAAAAATAACGCGATGTTGGAGTCTCATTGCATCTCGGCCGGTTTCCCGGCAGAAGATCGAAAATGGTGCAAGGCGGTCTCATGCATCTCGGGCCGGTTTCACGGCCATGAAAGCAGAAGATCGAACTTGGAGCAATGCGTTTCATTGCACTGGGAAGTCTTTCCGTAAAATGACCGATGTTTTTCGTTGCATCTGGGCCGTCTTCGGGAAAATGATGCAAGGTTTTTCGTTGAATTCGGGGCCGTCTTTAAGGAAAATGAAGCGATGTTTTGTTGAATATGGGCCGTCTCCGGGAAAGACGCGATGCTTTTCGTTGCATCTGGGCCGTTATGACTACGCTACTTATTCCTGATGCAGGGAAAAAATGGCCGAGATGCAATGAAACGCAAGGATTTGGCTCTCGTTGCATCTGGCCGTTAAAAATAAAAATAGTTGCCCCTCGTTGCAGTTGGGGTCGGTAGGCACCAAAACGACCCAGTCCCGGGGATAGGGTTTAATGATCAGGTTCTGGATACATCCATTTTGTCGCTGCTCATTGAATAAGAGTGTAAAACAAATTTTTTTTTAAAGGACCTCCAGTTACTTGTTAGGAAAGCATATTGACCTGGCAGTACTTTGAAGCAATTAAGGTTTCTAATATAATGATAATAATTTTTTTTAACATTGCAGAGAATTCCTAATAAACCAGAGATGACATTAAAGCCAGGTCACCGCCTAGTTATTGTCTTGAATACAACCCTAAAAGATCGTCCACGTCTATTGGTGGCTGCCTTAAAATGGACACGATAGGTAAGGGCACCAAAAATTGTGTCCATTCTCTGTCCAAATCGCATGTAGTTGACTTAAAACCATGGGCAAAAATTACCAAAACATACCTCTTATATAATAACCAATTAAAGTGGCCAGCATCCCCATCAGACCAAGATAAAAAAAAACATGTAATATAATGATGCATGTGCCTTATACTGCTACTACAAAATCCAGTCAGACTTAGAGATAAAGTGTTCAAGAAGTGTACGACCTACAAGACATTTCATGATCATGCCGAAAAATTACCTAAGATTACCGCTTGTGGGCTCTCTAAAATGAGTGTAAAAGTTGTAGGTTTTTATGTGTTAAAAATAGGGTTTGTGGATCAATGGCCTGTTGGGTGGTTGATGAAGTTCCCAAAACTGGTGCATTAGGGGAGAGACTCCCATACACCCTCTGACATGGTTGTAGGGCTGTTGACGCCTATACTCTGTTCGATCTCAAGTTTGGGGGTGGAGTCATGACAATATGAGGTTTTGCACCCAAGAGCACCCGAACAAAAGGCGTCGCCAATCAAAAAATGCTTAGAGGCGGAATGCAAAGTCGCGTCTGACGTCACCCCCAAAATTGAGACCAAACAAAGTCTAAGAGGAGTCAGTTCTATGTTGGCCAAACTGTGCCATCTGTCGGACTGGATGATTTTTCTGTCTACACATGCTGTTTATACCACCGACCAATACACTTTTTGATTGGATTTGAAATAAAAAGGGCACTCAAGAGGTCTCTTTTTTTTAAACAATTTTTTGAAGGAGGAAGAAAAAAGGTAAATAAAAGGTTGAAATCACCCATTTATCACCATTATGGTTTATCACTATGACTTTTGATTGGTAATATGACAATAAAAGAAATACTGGTGAAGCCCTACTCATCTTTTGTCTTAATTTTTCTATCAGCTTTTTGGGATACACGTAAAGGTTCACAAGCAGTTGAGATGTCGCAGGGGAACACAGTCACCATGACCCTGGTGTATAAAACCATGCGTTACAATCCAAAGTACAGCACTGAAGCTTCTCAGCATCCCACGGAGGGGACAGTATGTGACAAGACTGGTAAAGTGCAAAAGATTGAGGATTGTCTATTGTCAAAGTGGTGATCTGAAATGACCTGCATAATATTTGAGAATTTAGGAGGAGAAAGTGTAAGGCAAAACAAACCAAAGTTTTTTGTACTTACTGTTACTCTTTGATTTATTATACTTTGCGTTTTGTAGTCCATGAATAACATAGCATCACACATAACCAAAAACATTGTTAGACAAACAGTTTGTGTTAAAACTTTTTAGCAGACTACTGTATAGCCTCTGTAGCAACAACAGAGGAGGGGTGGTGCGCAGCATATCTCCCTCATCTTTCACTAATGGGGTCTTGGGTTCGATTCCCGTGGGGTCTTTCTCGGTGGCGTTATGTGAATCTGGTTTTCGCACTCCATTTACTTGTTCGCCAGGTTTTCTCCAGGTATTCCACTCTCTTCTGCTTCTAAAATCGAAGAGTGTTCTGGTGTATGGTTTCTTTGATTGTTGATGGCGCCATTCATGGATGACGGCACAGCGCCTGAGCATGTGTACATTGATTATCTTGCACATTTAAAAGTAAACAAAATTAAATAATTAAATTATTAACAAGTGGGAGGGGAATTAGTTTTATCAGGTAACATAAGGAGAAACTGTTGGTTGATGGCACACTGATCCATAGACCCCAGCTAGTGGATGTGATGATTCAAAGGTATTGTTGCATTTGCTATATACCAGTCTATGATTAAGCTCCTGTCTTTTTATTCACTTCAAAAAGTATCCATTGTAGTTTATATGTAAGTACAGGTCTGATTGGATAAGTTGATGAAGGACTTTTATCAAGAGCTTTATTCTGTAAGCTGTGTAAATCCATCAAAAGAATATATTTCCCCAACTCTGGTCTGTTTAACATGAATGACATACCATGATGTTCTATCTTTGTGCAGGTGCTATGGTGGGACACAGAAAGCTGGTAGGCCAACAGAGAAGTTAGTAATGGATCCTACCACGAAAGGCAAAATGGAGAATGCAACTGGGAGTGATTGCACTGGAATATGAACCTCCCATTGTAAGTATAGGATGATTGCAATCTCAAAAATACTATAGTAGTAAGTAGTAAACCAAAGTTTTAAATCCAGAGTGACATTAGTTAGATGTCTTCAAGGAGTAGACAAAAAGAGGTTTAGATTTAAAGGGATTAGCAGTGAGTGATAATGTGAGAAAAATCGAAAAAAAATGTGAAATACATGTTTAACTTATAAATCAGGGGATAAGTGGGTAAAATCAATATAAATATACCGAATAGTGAAAAAATGAGGTATTTGAGGAAATTGTCATACAGTCTCCCGTAATAGACATACAACAATGGCGTCTGAAAATCTACACTAAACAGTTGATTGTGGTTTTTTACACCAGTTGCAGAATAAACAAACATAAAATAATGTTTGCGTTGAAGTCAAATTCAAACCTTACAGGTCATCATAAATGCACAATATCATGCTTTAAAATCTCGGTATTAACACGGAAACGCTTTTTGATCTCAAGTCAGAATTGTGATAGGCAAGTATAGAAATTAGAGAATCCAATACAAAGTACTGTCTTGTCTTCAATGAAAAATTTCAAGCTAACACCCTTGCTGTTATGGAGCACATCCATGGCAGTTAAAAAAAAATACCAAATATGAATTTTTAGGATTTTTAAATGTGTGCGGATCAGCAAATAGCCGTGCGCCGCTGCTTATACCCTTAATTCAAATCTCTGATCATTTTAATGAACACTTAGCATCACATAAACATCCCAACCTCAACCGCGTAACCTCTATGAGACCCTACCTTCTTTTTAAACCGCAATTCCTTACCTCTTACAAAATTGCCTTTATCCCCATCCGACAAATTAGCAGTATTACCCTCTGTCCTCGCGTTTTCAACAGCCCAACCTTATCACACCCGCCCCCCCACTCTAACGCTTTACTATATCTAAACAATCTATTACACACCCCCACTCTGCGTTTAAACATAAACTCTCGCTATTTTGTCGTAACCACTTATCTAGCACTATCGTGACGGTGCAACTCGGTGAATAGGTTTTCAAAAAACCCGAACAGATACGGAATAGACACCGCTTGCCTCCGTATGTTCAACCTCTACATCATCGAGATTTTTAATTCAATACACACAGGATAAGTAAGGGAGTTTATGAGGGGTTAGGGAGGACGAAAAAAAAGTGGATGGGAAAGAGACGAACGGGAGCGCAGACACCTCTACTCTACCCCCACCCCCTCTCCGCTTTCTCTCCGCCTCCCCTATGTTCTATTTCGTGCTAGATACACTGATCCTCATACTCCTCGCCTTTTTGCGTCTCTCTTCACCCCATACCCCCTATCAACCAATTTTTTTTTCGATTGTCCATTACAACCCTCAATTTATCCCCAATTCACTACCCGCCCGCCAACCTAATCACCACTCCTCACCCCACCGTCTCTTACTGTTCCTTGTCCGACACCCCCCTTCCCAACCTCTCCATAAATCTTCATTTTTTAGTTACCAAAAACTAAGATGATTCCCCTCAACAACCCACACAAAAGGGGGGGGGGGGGGGGGGGGTTGGGGGGGGGGGGGGGGGGGGGTGGGGGGTGGTGGGGGAAATTTAAAATTGGGGGGGTGGGGGTTGTTGGGGGTGGGGGGGGGTGGGGTGGGGTGGGGGGGTGGGGGGTGGGGGGGGGGGGGGTGGGGGGGGGGGGGGGGGGGGGGGGGGGGGGGGGGGGGGGCCTACAAAGTTCATGGTGGAACAGAGAAGGGCTACCATCATCTCATGTAATCGTAAAGCCAAGACACCTCCAGAGAAGATAGTGCCATATGTACAAGAAAATTATAGGGCCGTGTACTCACTGCAGAGAAATCCATTCTTCCAGAAGAAACTTCTTTACAGGGGGGCGATTGGACAGCTAGGGTGAGTGCAAATTTTGTATTTCTGCCACAATTTTTTTATATAATACAGGTTGGACTGAGGTTGATGCTAGATTACATCACCTGAGCCTAGAATAAATTTGGGTTGAGTTCGATATGCGCCCAATACTTCTTGGCAGGGGTGATTGTTTTCTGGTATTAAAAGAAACATAAATCCAATATGATCATGTATTTTATTATAAAGCAACTCCTTTGACATGGAATTACCATGACCCATATAGTTAGAGTTGCAATCACGGCTACATAGTGTGAAGTTTCAAGTTAATTCATTACACGCACAGATGAAAACAAAAATCAAGATTTATTTGACAAAAAACGACGCCGTACAATCATGGAAGCGCCATCTTTATTCCTGTGTTGATATTTACATGACTGCACGCAATACCAAAAACACAAAGCCAGGCTTGCCACAAGCATCATCCTTGCGAACTTCAGAGAGCACACAAAGGATACGAGCGAAGTCACATCGTGTGGCAGAACGATAGAGTAAAGAGTAAACATGGCGGCCTTCCCTTAAATCGTCTATTGCTACAAAATTAAGCATGAAAATGGTGTTCTTCACAAAGACAAAATACTCCAATGACCATCAAAACCATATTTTATGTTCAAAGGCATATTTCATTATATGCTGTGCCGAAAGATTCATGCCAATAAATTCCTTTTCTTGATATACCCTTTGGATACATTCTGTGAGGAAAGCAATTAACACCCTTCTTTGCTTTTATATTTTTTAGCATTATGGGTATTTCTTTTATTAAATGAGCAAGTATTACATTAAAAATAATCCTGTTTGGTTTTTTCCTTCCTCTCCTATCTAGATTTGGTCAGAAGATATCAGAGAGTCATATATCATGTGGACTAAGTGGGAGTTTCAAACGCCTACCATTTGTGGCTAATTGTAATGTTGCATGATGGATAGGGTAAATAGGATGGTCACAACTTGGGGTCAAAGGTTATAAGTCCTCATGCTTATGGATAATGTTAGGCTTACTTGCTGAGACACCAAATTTTTCCAAGGCTATGGAAAATTTAGGAAAGCAACTTTCTTTTTTATACCGTTTGTTTTAGTTTAAACAAGTTTCAAATTTCAAAAAACTATAGTTAAAATTTTCAACTTTCTTTCCAATGGCATTTGTTAGTTTGTTTTGTTTTGTTTGTTTGTTTTTATGGTAAATGCAAACAACGTAACCAACTGAGGTACGTCTTGATTTCTCCTCAGGTATCACATGTATATATGACGGATGGTTGCTGGATGCTGAGTACTGTCAGTCAGACCATCTGTATCTTCACACACTAGATGGAGGGTTACACTAGCGGGTGGGACTATCTCTTTTTAAACAAAAGAATGCCCCACTCTGAAGCTTACAGGTAAAACCAAAATCTAACACATAACATATATATAATATTTTTGATTTGACCTTCTGTTTAGTTGAAAAGCTTGCTGCGGCTAATAACAAATCATACGCCGGTAAATAAAAATACTGTAAGTAAAAAGGAAATTTAATAAGATTTTAAAAAGTAATAATTATAATTACTCTGTTATCTTGTATGACGCATTTCTTTCCCCCGGGAGGGTACGTCATGGATGCATCATGTACTACCCAACAGGGTCCAGGTTACCATCAAGGAAGCAACAAGGTCATGCAGTCGCAACTTTGACACAATATATGTTGCATTGAAGACGCAAAAAAACATGCGCGCTTATTGGCCAGATCGAAACGGGAGACCTTCATATTACAGCACGACGCTCTTGCCAAACTAAGCTGTCAAGACTAGTATGGTAGAAGCGATATAGATTATAATCTTATAATGTAGGTCCGTTAAGGTCCTTTGCTTGCCGAGCGTATAGCAACAGGACAGTTTTATATATTGTTTTAGAAAATTTTAAAATACTTAGTTCCCCAGGTAGGATATTTGGGAATGAAAGAATATCAGCTTGAACAGATTAAAACCAAGCTGAGGACGAGTATACCTAATAGATGATCGGAAGCAAGCTGTGATCATTTTTACATCTCGAGCGTATCGAAACAGATCTGTGTGCGGCTTGCAAGGACTTGGCCGCACAGCGGCGCTGTGAGCGCCTAGGTTTTTCTATGAGCTTGGATCTGCAACTCAGGCCATTTTACCCAATTTTGTGCTTCAATTCCTGGACATAACAAGAATATACCGTTTATAAGAGCGTTCACATTAACTTGATGGGTTGGGCGATGTCATCAATAGCTCATTTTCATAAGAATAAGTCAAAATATAACAAAGTCCCCAATTAGATTATGTTCTGTTCAAAAAATCTGAGTTTGCCGAAATAAACTGGCCCAAGGTGTTTCAATTCTAGTGAAAATGAAAGATAGAATCACAATTTTAATTATCTCAGGAATATTTAAGAATCCAAGAATGTCATTAATACATCGAAATTTGAGCAAATTCTACGAAACGTCGACAGTTGAGTGAACAAAAATGGGGTCATTTAAGTCATTTTCATGGCCTAAGCAACAGTCATTAAGTTACTAAAACTGTGTTCAGACTTAAGAGAAATAAACGAACGTGTGAGCACCATGTATTTCAAAAAGCCCGCAAACTAAAACTTGGGTTATACATTGGAATTGTACTGAATAAACGATCACTTCTTCTAGACAGTCGAGGTATCGTTGTGATTATAAAAAACAATACCGTACCAGACACTGCACTGCAAACAATCCATTGACATACTTGTTCGAATCCTATTAGGTTACTCGTCTAGACACAAGTAATTCGTGGTAGTACATCACAATCTGCTTATGTGTTACAACTTATGGAAGTGTCTATTGACGTGTGTTACATAATCCTTATTGCTTCAAAAACTACTGACCGAATCGAGTGATGTTGACATCAAAATGTTCTAAAAAGTAATTGGGTTTAAAATTCTTTTTACAATTCCAAATGTGATATTACTTTTGAAAGTTATGGTCGCTTATAGTTAGGGTGTAATTATTCTGAGACCACCATGTTACATCATGGAACCAATCGGGTAACTTGAATCGTTCCGGTGTGTATGTGTATACAGTCTTAAAATTTCTAGTGACAACCCGCTAAGGTTTGGGGGTGGGTAGATAATATTTGAAAAGTTGGAAAAGTAATTGATTAGTCACTAAAGTTGAAAGTAAAAATTGAGAGGGACTTTGCCGAATTGCAGGTATTATAACATGACTCCTGGAAAACAGGAAAATCCGTAGATAAGAAAGGTGGTAACATTAAGTGTACATTGTTGTATACTTTAAAGACATGTTTCGGTTTAGACATTATGAATAGAAATTTTAAACCATAGTTCTCCAGGTAGACAAGGGTGGTATATTTATTAGGGGAAATATTACAATATCTAAGTGCTGATAGGATAGTGCGCTTGGCCGGCTGCGGACCTAGGTGAAGCGAAATGATGTGAGATTTCCGATGGCAGCGTAATAATATGGCAACAGCATTTGCCTACTTGTGTAAAAGGCGCTATATAAATATTCATTATTATGATTATTAATATTTCCTGAGTGGCCAGCGCACATTAGTGTTGAAATGTTGAAAAAGGAAAAAGGTCATGCAGTCGAACTGTGACCCATATGTGCAAAAGCGAGTCAGAAATCTCGGCCCCCGTCGGGGTGGTGCAAAGCATATCGGTAAAATGACGAGCTTTCAATGGGGTCACGAGGTGCGTCATACAAATGCCAGCTGCATAACAACGGGGGTTCAGCGATTAAAACAACCTCTCAGTGAGCGGATGTTCCAAAATTGAAATGGCCGAGACACCCTATTTAAATTTAACAAAGTGGTCACAGATTATTCCACTAACTCTAGATGACTATGGGATGAATCATTGCACTGAGCTGATTTCCTTACACCAATGTTGACTGAAACATATGGGCATTTCCTTCTGCAGAAGTTGAAAAGGCCCCAAAATACCCATTTTAGCACCCCTAAAAAAGCGAATTTGACTCGACCATGGACCCCAGGTCACACCCTGTCGACCATGGACCCTTATTCCTCAATTCCGTTGGCCGCATACAAAACGGACGCGTGTACATCGCAGATCTGTGTTTAGCAGCCAAATTATCTGAGATTTTGATACTCCTGTTGTCGTATCAATACGGAATACTACTACTACTATACCAATACTATCTGGAAATATTATGGATATATACTGCATTTATAACGCTCTATTGGACGGAATAAACGGCAACTTTTACACCCGTCGGAGAGCTTTTATTTGTTGTATCTTTTTTACCGCCGATGCGGGCATGTTGATCGTTATAGCGGGTAAAAATGGTAAAGCAAAGGAAGACCATTGGCACGTGTTGGTGCCTTGATGCCTTGCTTCTTGTGAGCCTGTTTCTGTTCTTGTAGTGGTCATACTATCAATAAACACAGTTCTATTGGGTGAGTGTGTCTATATTTATTTATGGGCTGTTGTATTTTAATAAAATATGTGAAAACTTGGACTTTGGAAAAGTCTTTACCGTGTGTGACTTTTTACCGAGACGGTATCTTCTTCGTTGGCGGGGGCCGGGTCTTGCCGCGGCACGCCTTTGTTTTCATCGCTCGTTCGTTTCCGACACGCGCGCCCATTTGGCTCGATCCACCACTTTCAGCGTCTTTGGCTTGCCGCCCGCGACCTCTTTTTCCGTGCGTTCATACGGGTCTTGCTTCCGCTGTAGCTCCGTTTGGTTGCTTGTCGTTTGCGTGGCCTTCTGGTTTTCAATGGTTCGCATGGGAACACAGTTTCCCTGTTTATGTTTAGCTAAGGGAAA
>JAMKCH010036451.1:0-14831 GCA_023653785.1 Ophioderma brevispina | reverse complement strand
AAAATTGTGCCTCAACTCATAAAGGCTAATTTAATTATAATACTTCATTAGAGACATAGATCACCAATCACTCCATTCCATGTTGTGTTTTTTGACAAGATTAATACTAGTTCCGTCAATATGTCCTAATAGGTTATACGTTGTAATGGTGTTTCGTGCCGCACCTTGTATTCGTGAATCTGTTAAGATATTCGTCTTTTCCATACATCAAACCAAACTTCTGTAACAAGCACGCTGCCGTCAATAACTACCTTTTTATACTAATCTCCATAAAAGGTAAAAAGTTGCACCTCCCTAACCTTTGTACAAAGAAGCCATTTTTTCCGATCACTCACGTAAACGAAAACTTACCATGTGTCAAACAATCCTAAGATTCTGCTAAAAAATCGACGGTTACAACATGTTTTTGCCAGGCACTTTGTACGTTGCGGGTAAATACGACTGCAGTAAAGGTCCGCGCATGAACCAACAGTTTTTTGCCAATGCTTCACACGTGGCGAAAAATCGCTGATAAAAATTATCTTGGGTTTTTGGTCACAGCACGGTCCACTAACGCGTTATGGATGACCAATATGGAAGGATTCTGGTCTGGGATTCTGGTTAAGGCGCGTGATAAATCGCGCTCATATAAAGCATTAGGCGTGCAATGAGCGCTCAATCGAGCTCGCGCGTCTTAAAAGACAATGGCTGTTAGATGTCACACAGATATCCTTCGCTCACACACAACTTACCTTTACAACGCAATTGTGTAAGGGCCTCTCCATCAATATCTTCAGCAATAATTATGAGTGGTCGGGCGCTGCGCATTGGCCACTCCAAGGCTAGGCACAATGGACTGAATACTGGACACTTTCTTTTCACTTAGCAACAAAGTGCATCTGGTAATTCTACCTTTTGCCTGCAACAAAAACATTACAGTGGAAAATTTCAAGCAATATTAGCACATTTTTTTGAAGAGCGCCCCCAATTTTTCAAAAAATTGAGGTTTTTGTACACGGTTGCATTGGTAGCTGGCTATTAAACTACTACCTGAATGGTTAAGCTCTACAATGTCTAGTGTCGCAACGAAGGATTTTTGTAACTAGAATAATTTATCGAGATCCCGATAATAATGTTCAACGGCTGCTGACACCGGCCTTTCCAATCTGAAATAGCCGGAAATAGCGCCTGTACATATCTAACGCCTCTCTATTAGTTGTTTTAATTGTTAGAGACAGTCAAGAGAGGTCATTTTCTTGATGGACTTTTCACATGGCCGTACATAAACTTAGCATTTCCAGTTTTGCCGTTAAGTACAATCTAGGATCCCAATTTCTAATTACAAAATCGCTCATTTTATGATAATTACTCATATTTGAGCATTCTCGTTCGCGGGTGTAGTTTTCTAGACATACCAATCTAACCTGTGCAAAATATAAAATTTTGAAAATTGGGGGCGTCTTCAAAATGTTGCTAATATTGCTTTAAGCATGATGCTAAGGATTGCAAGAGTGGGGTCAGAGAATTTTCACTTTATTGCTGCGCATATAAGGAAGTTTCCTGTGTTTTTAACTACTGTAACCTTAGCGTCGGTAATGCCTGATCTTTTATTACACCATGAACAATCAAAAGAATGAGTTTTTTGAGTCCATGTCTGTTTCACAGATGTGTATATGCTATTGGTTTTGAAACCCCTGGGAATTAGCATCTATGATCACAATCTCTGTAATTGCTCATTACAGGACCAATATAATATAGCCTCTGAGTATCCAATCAAAATAAATGCGTCTATTATCTCCTAAACCATACCTACTTTCTTACCGTAAGTTTCTGTTTCAATTACATATATTATCTGGCAATTAACTAATCAAAAATGTGGCTTAGATGCCACTCGATAACAGGTAGTGCCCAGGCCAGGAGCTTTGCCCCTTTCTAAATAAAATCATTTGCTTGATAAGTCACAACTTCACTTCCCACAAGTCACTATAATCCGACATGGGCAAGTGCCCAAAATTCGAGCCCTTTTTAAACTCCTGAGACTTTCCGAAAGCATCTTATTGGCTCATTACACAAATACCCGGCAAGTGAACCATCAAAATAGGCCTATATCTGCATCATCTTCAAGCTTTTCTTAACTTGTCTCCAATTGGTCATTTATGTTTATATGGGATTTTATTAGCCATCAAATTGGCTGGTATACCTCAGGATTAATTACCTTTAGGTGTGTTTATAAAGTATGGCCGAGATAAAAATACCCCTGTCGAATGCATTCCTTCGATGATCTCCAGTTCATCGTGCAACGTCTTGCCAGTCTTTCACCGTGATGACTCCATCCCGACCCACCTTCTTCATTGCCTGAGAGATGAGGTTTCCAATTTCTTTATCACCATTGGCCGAGATGGTAGCAACCTAGGAACAAGATCAAATACGGAATGAAATTTATGCTTCTCTGTGGTACCCAATTCAATATGTCCCAAGGACTTTTTGGGTTGCCTTTCAGGACTCCAGGGGATGTAAAGGTGCGTGTTAGATTTATGTCAGAGTAGTCTCATTTTAATATGAGGCCTGAATTGTAAACACTGACCATCAAGCACCGTGGGGAAACAAACTTGCGGTTAGATGCTAGACGCGAATATTGCAGTAGTGCAAAAGTCTTTTCAATACGGTGCTAATATTTATGGTTAACACTAAAACGGTAGTTTTTATTGTATATGAGAAAGGAATGGATTGAAGCAGAAATTTCAGGTACACAATGAGAAAATATGCCTTCACCGATATCAATAAGTGATACTTCCTTCCGGTTAATCAGGGGGTCCCAAGGATGGAACAAGCACCTTTAACGGGTGAGGTATATTCAGCTTGCTTAGCTAAGGCCCTTTCATACCACAACATAAAACACTAATTCTGGGTTAACTTGTAGTAGTTACTAAGCATCACAAAAAATTGTTTGTGTTGGCCGGTAACCCGACAAACCTATTAAAAACCTGCCGACTCAAAAGTTTTTATGCAATTAGCACAAAAGAAAAAAATAATTGTTGCCGACCGACACAGTAGTTTCAAGCCCACAAATAAAAAATATATGGGTGTTGTGTACCAACACAGAAGACAAAAAAAAAAAAAATAACAAAAAGACAACAAAGGCAACCTACAACAGTAAAATAAAAGATCTTTGCTATGTAATTGAAAAAAAGCTTAAAGAGTAGCATCGGTAGTCTTTTAGAGATAACACATTGAGAAAGATCTAAAAAAAAAAAAATCTGACCGACTGACTCACCCGATATTTTTTCTTGTTACAAGCAACCAAACACTTTTTTTATGCCAAGTTACAGGACTGCATTTCACGTGGTTCGGTACTTGTGGTCTATGGGCGAGTGTCAAGATGGAAAAATTTGTTGGATATAAAAGGTGATAGGTTGATGTTTCAATGTTGGGCAAAGAACAAAGCCCCCCCCGTGGGGAACTTGTATACAGCCCCGGGTAACCACCCAAGTTCCAAGGGTTTCTGGCAAGTGACCCTATGAGACCAGAAACAAATGAATGTACTCTATCTGAGACCAATTTGTTCAAATGGAATACCCGATGCGAGACCAGACCTATTCAAATAGACATGCTATCCCAGACCGGGGCTAATCAATAATTACCATTGGATTTTTCCCTGGGATTTTACACTCATCTAGCTATTTTAATGGACATTTATTCTGTTTTGAGGCATGATATCAACACAAAAATCATCATTCTAACAGATCCTGCGAATTTTATACTCTGACCCTGAACTGAAAGTAAATTTGTACCCTATGTGAAGACTGAAGAGACATAGGTTAATGTTGGATACCCTATATTGCAAGTGTCGAGACCAACCCGGGTCGCGCGGTTTTTGTAACGTAACGCGGGGGTTGTAACCCGACCCGAATACCCAGTTTTACCCGGCTTCGGTTTAGAAAATAGAAAAAATAAAATTTACAATGCAAACCCCCTGATTTTCCTCAAAATTGGGCTGTAAAAATAACAAAATTTTACATGCACAGGGAAATTCTGGCATGCACATAGGCAAAGTATTCATGCACTTGTGCATGTAAAACCCCTCTAAATCAAGCCCTGCAGTTACCCCCCACCCCCTCGGGCCAAAGCACTGCCTAACAGCAGAGGATGGATTCAGAAGTCCCATCATACAATGCATTCTGTTGTGGTTAACCTCAGTGTAGATACGGGGTCAAGGGTCATTGCACAGCACCTAGATCTTCTGCCTTTGTTAGAGATACTGTGTAACCGGTAAAGATTGAGATGCAGGGAATAGGCAATGTTGCCTTTGTGTCTACTGGGCATTTAGGGATTCTTTTTCCTTGCCTATGGTCCTACTGACTTTTAGTCCAAATGTTTGAGGTTAGGGTTTTTTAAAATATAATTTTTTTCCATCTGAGATGAGGGAAAATATCATCCGACAATGCTGCTTCACCTGCGCAATTTCCTCCGGCGTTGTAACTGGTTTCGACATAGCTTTCAGTTCAGTGCATCAATAATGGTCTCTACAAGCCAGCATCACTCCCCGCCATGATCTCAATAGGATTCGCACCCTTGCTGATCACATCAAAGCCTTCCTTTGCAATTGCACGTGCCAAAACGTTGCCGTTGTGGTGCCATCTCCGGCCTCCTCGTTCGTGTTATTGGCAACGTCCTGTACAAGTTTTGGCCCAGTATTCTGCCATTTGTCTTTGAGTTCAACAGCTTTGGCCACTGTTACCCCATCTTTAGTGATCTTTGGGCTACCCCAACTTTGCTCGATGATTACATTTCTTCCCTGTAGGCGAGTAGATACATGTTTGTTACTGGATTATTATCCTCTTTTGGTAGGGGAAACAAAACAAATGCATGTCATTTCTCTAAAATAAAAGTTACAAGGAATAGCCCTGGCAGTATATGAATGGACTACTTTGTAGATGTACTAATGCAAGGGAGCACACACGTAACACTTTTGACTTTCAACTAGAGAATACCGATAGATCGGTATTCTTGAAATCGGTCCGATTATGACTTTATCGGTATCGGATCGGTATCGGCAAAATTTGCTCATGTTTTAAACCGATTTTTCTATACCGTTAAATTAATCAAGCGGTCCAAATTTGAATAAACTGTTCCAAAGTGATGTCCAAACGGTAAATAAAACGAAACCTGAACACTCAATTTATTATTATGTACACAAGAGTTGTATGTTGTTCCTCAGCTTACTTTTTGCTTATTTACTGGCTTACCTAAATCAATCTGCAACTTTCTGGCAGCTTTTGGCTGTCGAAAACGGTGATAACGCAAAAAGTACCACAAAAAAAATTCGGAAAATCGAATGAACCGATTTTGAATTTTAAAATCTCTGTAATCGGTAAACAGATATTAGGGTGATCGGTTAGACATTTCTACTTATCACCCCTCCTATGACACCCCCATGGGAGGCACCTCTAAATGCTCATTCCCATAGAAGTGTAAAACTAATACAGAAAATCATATTTTCCGCTATGAAATCCTCTTAAAATTTCCACAGGATGTACACTGGCGAATCCAGGGTGTTTTTTGTTTTTTGGGGGGGCGCCCCCAGTAATTTGGCCAACATCTTGTTAAATCATCCAATTTTTACATAAACTCCCTTTCAAGTCATCAAGCAGCCCCCGTTAATTTTTGGCAATTTTTCAGTTAGGCGTGGATTCCGCCCCTGATGTAGTAAGAAGGAATAATACTCAAAATCCGTTTTGTCAAAGTGTGTCCGCCGTTGATAGTTTTTGGTTTATTTCTTTTTGTCCATAATAAATCAAATTTCAAACAGCTGTGCGAGGGGTTATCAGGCATATAATCCCTCAATTGAAGTCTCGACAATAGACTAGGTGCAATCAGAGGTTCTTGGAATCAATCCCATGATGCACTTGGCAATCTTCCTATACGTACTGTACTAAACACATTCAGTACTTAGCGTAAAAAGTGTTTTAAAAGTTTAAAGACCAAAGATATTTCATAATCATGCTAAAAATCCTAAGTACTAATGCTTTGTGGCTAAAATGAGGGTTTAAGTAAGTCAGGATTTTTAGGTGTTTCAAGAATAGTTTTTATGGGATCACATGACCCTATTGAGGTGAAATTCCCAAAACTGGTGCCATTGTGGGATTGACTCAAAAACACCCTCTGGGTTGCAATCTTACCACACTGATACAAAATGTTCTACCTACTTTTGGTCCCAGTGTCACGGCAAACAGCATCAGCCAGAAGAAATCGACACCCCTGTAACCTTGCTCCCTCGCCTGCAAGCTCCAACTTGATGTCTTTTGCGTAATCGTCTTACGGATGATAGCCACGATGTGCACGTTGATGTGTTGGGGGCCATTGCCCTGGACACAAAGGTCGGATATACACTGATTATAACGATACATTGTGTTTTGATCTTTCAGTTTATGTCTTAACGGGTGTCTCAAATGAAACAATATTGTGAGAACATTTTGAGGTCCCAAATGGGGTGGATGGGGGAAAAAGGATAGACCTAATACCACTAGTGTTGGGCGATACTTTCTTCTTTGGATTTTATATTTGAAGAAATTTGTGCCTGCTAATGCACTTACTTTCATCATGTTCATACTAAATTTTTTAAAAATTAAAATTATCACCCCACCCCTTCCAAATGATAACTAGCGTCCATCCTAATGAAAACCCAAACGTCCTAAAGTGAAATGCTTTAAATTATGTTTTAGTTCATTCATTTTGTTATAGATTTTTGTTATTGCTTTAATTTTGAAAGTATTTTAGTAGTGGTCCTTAATATATTTTGCATTTCGAGAGTTGGCAATCAGAAGGACGTAACTCAACACTAAAAATAAATATTAAAGAATTTCTTAATTCTGCTGTTCATAATAGCTCAATACTAGTTTATATAATTGGCTTACAGTACCATATACAGCTTTATGAGATGTTTACAATTTTTGAGTAATGAATAGATTTTGCTTAGTAAAAAGATTACACGATCACATGTCCTCAAAAGCAGTATACCGCCGAATTACAGAATTCTTTAATCTTTCTTTTAGTGTTGAGTTTACGTCCTTCTGATTCGCAACCCTCTATTTTATTTTGTATTTTTATTTGTCATTTGTTTTTGGGGTTCTTTTTATTACTTTGAATTTATTTTTTATTTTGTTTCGTCTTTTTACTTCTTTTAATCTATTTTATTTTTTGGTTTGTATTTTAGTTTTTAAGTTTAGTATGTTTTATTTTTAAATCATTCATTTTTTATTGATTTTTTTAATATCATTTTTCTTTCGTGTGTTTTATTTTTTTGTTCGTTATTTTTATTGTTTTTGTGCGAGTGGTTAAAGCTATACTGAAATGGAATATTCAATCGTATTTTTTGGGCTTTTTTAAGCTGTGACTTTTTATTGCGCATGGCTCACCTATAAAGGCTACACTGGAGAACTGGAGCAATCAGGAAGCCAAACACATGGTGATTTTGACAGAAAACTAAGTTGCCGTGCATATAGTCTCCTGGTTTTACGTACACGGCACAAACACTTTCTGCTTTAGAATTTGGATATAGGCTAATTAATGAAGTGCGTCCACTTAATGTAATGACGTCACTGACCGCGGGTGACCGTTCGGTGAACCCGAGTTTGTTGATGACTCATCATGCGCAACAGAAGTTTTTTATATGAATCCACAAGGTCAATATTGTAACCCATGCGCCAGTTCGATTAATACATTTTCCTCCTGATAACCTTACTGAGTCCTCGCAAAAACAAACTAAAACGGCCCACTCCGTTGCATTTTTTGGTGAAAAATCTATGCTTTCCCCAGAATTTTATGAATTTTGACATCTAAAAACCTATATACGGGGATTTCTTGTAATTAAATTTTCGCATTAGGTACGAAATGACACTAATTAGATACAGGTAAATACAGCACATGTACTACGTGATAGCATTCATTGCAGTTTAGGTCGGTTTTTTTTTAGAGGTCGGATGCAATATTCTCCTGTGTTTTCCGAGGAAATTTCAGAATTGTAATTTTCCCCGTCGAACCGCCCACGTGGACCATCATTGCCGCAGTAGCGATTTTGACAAATACTGTTGTGTGTGAAATAAGTATAATATTTTCATATATGGTTTACAAGAAATAAAATGTACTCATAGTTTCCCTAATTTTGTTATGAGTGTTTCATGGTAGACTTGTAGGAATTTACTTTGAAAGCGTAATTATATTTGGCATGTGCTAAAATAATCCCCAATGGCTGTTTTCAAAAGTGATCGTAAGCAGTCGGACGGATTTGATAGGAGCAAATAGCTGTATTGACCTAGGACAAATGAGTTGCAAATCATTCTAATATATATGGATACTGTACCCCTACTAAATAATCATATGAAATTCTAAAATGGTCTGTGATTCCTTTGATCGATCTGAAAAAAACCTTTCATTCGGAGGAATTCGATAGAAATAGTGTCTCTACGAACATGTTATGTTTATTGCTATTCTATCGAAATTAAAAAAAGAAAATTATTCTTTTACCCACTGGATAATGAAACAACAAAAAAAATCACCTGACTCCAAAGAAGTACCCAAATGTTGTAATTTAAAAACCATCGCTCTTCTTAAAGCACCCTCTGGAAATGGGAGCATGTCGGACGGGGAATCGAGCATGTTGGCCGGAATGGAAATGTTGACATTTGAATAGAACTCTGCTCTGGTGTAGTTATTTTGGTATGTCTAGTAATCCGGATATAGCTATTAGTATTGGTATATATCAGACACTGTTAAGTGCTTTTGTTCATTTGAGCAGCAAAAACCATTCAAATTCCGTCCGACATGCCTGTTCCGTCCGAAATGAGTTGTATAGAAAAACGAAAATTGCACCATCAGTAGTCTGTTTTTGAAAATTTCATTGATTTGGCATGCTACTAACATTGTTAGCGTCAAATTAAAACATTTAAAATAATTTATAAATTAATAATAAACTATTGGGTATGTGTTATGACAATGAAATCTGTAAAAATTCCGTCCAAACATGCTTCCGTCCAACATGTGCATTTTTTAAAAATGTAACTATTTCTAAAAAAACCTTGTTGATTGATATTTTTCTCTATAAAAGTCTTACGTGTTCCTATTCTTCATTAGTCAAAAAGTATTCATAAAATAATTTATTGACCAGTCAAAGAGACAAGAAATAGATCAAGTCTTGCCAAATTCAACAGCTTTGTCCCACAAAATTGGCAAAAATGTTGAAAAAAGGTGTTTTTCAGCCGTTTCAGGTGAATTCTATGTAGGAAATGCTGTTTGCCACTTTTCTGGGTACAGCTTCATTGTTCTTAGATCTGTTTAATGCAAACTTGAAGGCCAAAAGACAAACTTTAGAGCATCGTTTGTTTAACCATGTCGGGACGGAATTAACAGACATGTCGGACGGAAAAAAAAAAATCTTGCCCCTTTTTACTCTAATAAAATAAAGTAGATTTTAAAAACAAGCACTCCAGCTAACTTCATTAAATCATGGATACTGACAGAAAATTTATTGAAATTTTATTTTGTTTTTTGTAGAAAAACTTTAAGCATTTGAACCATGTCGGACGGATTGTTTTTGTTTATTTTCTATTTCCTGGGATTAAAAACTTGAAAACATTTGGAATAAAAAAACGCTTAATATCATTCATGTAAAGTGTCAACTTATATCAAAAGGATATGTGAATTTAAAATAATCTTTGATTGTTCTTCATGTGATTATATTATTTGTTGGTTGAATTCCGCGACAATGGTCGGAAATTGAGCAGTACTGTAAAATTAAAGCATTAAAATGGTGTAAGGACAGTTTTTTATTTTTTTACTTTATTTGGTGACAGACAAACATTCAAATCATTCAAAAAGAAAGACCTAAAAAACATTCTACAAGAAAATTTTAAAATTCACACTTTGGTGAACATTTGAAAACACAAGCCACCTCGCGTCCTCATAACCTACATTCGAAATCATGACCGCATACCCCGGGTATGGCCAGACTTTGCAGCTTCACCACTGAAAACTGGACAAGGCCAAGTGGCTGAATTGACTTGGGGACAACACGCTACCATACGCATATTATTCCTACTTACCTCATCGTTAGGGTTGATTACATCTCCATAACCGCAGTGGCACCTCCTTTATGATGCAATCCCTTATGCCAAAGAAGAAATCCGGCAAATTTTGTAATTCGACCCTTGTCATTTTTCGTCCATGGGTTAAAAAAACAAAAAATGGCGGAAACCAGGTGGTCTTACGGTCACGACTAAGCACGTGTTCATACATGTGACGTTCAGTGACGTGTTTGTATTCGCATTGCAACCGGCAATAGACCGTGATTTTGTGTAAATAATGAACTCTCTTCTGGCAGAGGGATTCGGTTCTGATCCGTGACCTCCATCGCCAACCCAAAATAAAAGCGCGCCCTAGATCAAATAACTCTGAAGGCCATATGGTTTTCCAGAAGTTTCTGCCATTTTCAACATGCAACAATTTAAAACTAAAGAATAATGGGACAAAATTAATATTTGAAGTCTCTCTCCCCCTTGCACTGCTGTTTGAATGTGTCTTTTATATAGAATTTTCAGTAGACCTAATTGCCCCATTTTTAGCAATAATGCTATCGCCTTCAACACAGTGTGTGCGTATTCGGATGCAACCCTCAAGCTAATTACGTAACAAATCGCATCACTTTTTCTCTAGTATAACTATCTTACGCTATTAGTCTGTGGAAACCAGCTGCTTGGCCAGCTTGGTTGACGAAATAGATAAGGTTTTGCATAGTTTATACCGTACGCATACTACCAAAATCCGTAGGCACGTGGATTCTAATTTGAGGGTAATAACTTATGCCTACTTGATTTTTTAAATTGGCCTGCACCCCTGCATTATTTTATTTTTTCAAAGCCGTCTATTTTAAGATGCGTGATCCGCCTGGCAGCGCAAAGATGCATGTTTAGGATCAAAATTCCACCCTTTACTAGTGGACCCGACAATTTCCACCGTTGAGGGCGCATAAGGTAACAGGTAACAGGATACCGTCAATGAGTAGTTTTGTCACACCAACAACTGTCTTTTACATAGGGAGAAATTTTTCCACTCGATTTTTGAAAGTTAGAGAGTATATGACCTTACAATTCAATCATATGCGCGCCTCCTTTGAAGTCTCTTCAAAACGAGCAGCGTTTTTATCAAACCAAGTCGGTGCTGGTTTGGCGTATTTTGATTTCCAAAACTCGGTGCTTCATTTTTGTTCAGAACTTTGGCGCTCCCGTTCTCGTCTTTTCAATAGATTTCAATGAAATAAATCATTTAAATCATCACCGCGTACGCGGCACTGGCAAGTTAATTATGTGCTGGCCCGAGGGATGGAGACGTACGAATTAAAAGTAAGTTTTTTTTTTTTTTTTCCGGCAGGGAACCATGGTGGCTGGCCGTTAGCCAGCAGGGTTAGCTGGACATAATACAAGACGGTTTTCTAAAAATGTTTATACCATCTTCCTCTTGTAAATATCGCGTCACGGACAGAACAATCCTGCTGCAATATGCTTGTTTTCGTTTTCTTATAGAGTTGTTTATTATTATTGGATATTCAATCTGGGCTACTTGTAGACCAAGTTCCCACGTAAAGTAAACTCGGCTCCTGTAATACCGTTTCTCAAATACTGATTTAAATTAAATAATATTTTCATGTGGTTATATGATGGGGTAAGGGATGCTTGATGCCGGCCTTGGTGAGGGGGAAGGGAAAAATAGGCTGATGGAAATATACATCTCGTTGACTTAACATATCATATATATTAATATTTTCCCTCTCCCACTATTTACCAAAGTTCAGACCATATTTTGAAAGTTTTTTCGAAATCTACATTTTGTTGCCTATGTCTTTCCTCTTTCATTTAATAGCTGGCTTGTAAATACGCATGCAGAAATGGCCGAGGATAGAACGCCTGAAGACGTAACCCAAAACCAAAAGTTGCAGTTTTTGGATTGTTCAATGGGCATTGCAGTGTACTGCGACCCGAACACGCGGACCACAATCAATAGTGCAAGTAGGCTTTCTCGCTCCTTCAGTCGGGAAACCTCTTTGTTGTAAAATCAATACCCGTATAATGCGTTGTCCACCAACAGTGACCTCAATTGAAAATCCAAATGCAACTTTTGGGTTGGGGGGTTTTGCGTCTTTCGGGCACTCTATCTCGGCCTATTTGCACGTTTTTTACAAGGCAGGTGGTAAATGTAAAGAGCAGAAAATAGGCCAAGCAAAATGTAACATTTTCGAAAACTTTTCAAAATGGTCTGACTTTGGCACCATACTGATCAAAAAACATTCCGAGATACTTTTTGTGGCCAGGTGTATTATTATATAGAGAGAGGAGAGAGAGACACAGAGTAAAAATTCACTTAAAAGTTTTTGTGAACAGTGCATAATTTGATGTGATCACTCAAATGATTCTGAAGTATTGTCAGAATTCAAGTTTTTACTGTTCCATTGAACCTGTATGCACCATTTACAAAGCTTCAGGTTGCTGAAAACCCCATTGAAATTGACAATTAAATCCAGAAAGATATAACATTTGATGGGTGGCAAAATCAAAGGAAAACAACGCCCTTTTTCTTCTCCTTTGTTTGACTATATCTCAAAATCAAGTATTTGCGACGTGCTGACTTCCTGACTCATTTTGCGTGATCACATCACGAAATATTTTGAAAATTTTACCTCTGAAAAAATATATTGTATAGCCTATATTAGGCTATATAAAGTTGAGGCTGGCGTAGGTTTGAGTTTAACAATTATGGACAGTCCATTTTATGTCTAAATGGACTATATCTCAAAATCAATATTTGCGCCTTGCGACTTCCGCTCATTTGCTTGATCACATCACAAATAAGTTGACAAATTTTACCGCCGAAAATATATATTGTATAGGCCTATAGGTAGGCCATATAAGGTGAGGCTGAGTAGGTTTGAGTATTACAAAGTATGAAAAGTCCATGTTAGGCTAAATGGAATCAAACCCACATATTGTATTCTCACCACTTTTTTAAAATCGGGAATCACAAGAGATAAACAAAAAACATCTGTTTTGGGGAATTCCCAGATCGCCGTTTTGAATACTGTCAAACATGTAAGAATAAATTGATTACGCCAGCTCTTAATATTTAATTTTAACCTCGCTTTTGGGTTGCAGTTTGATAAACGTCCCGAACAAATGACGAAAGGGCATTGTGTACACGGCCGAAGCAGCGACGATCTTATTATTTGAATGGAAAAAAAAAAAAAAGTGTGCATGCAATCACGGCAGAGAAGACGTCTTCTCTGGTGGTAATGCGGCGGCCCTGGAATTTCCCACGTTGTGTCACAGGTTGGTAAGTCTGTGTCACAGGCTTTTGCAAAAAGATAACATTGAAAATTGGTACTTTGTGAGCCCTGGGTTGTGAGAGACTTATTATTAGCATTAAGGTAGTTCCGAAAAACAAAAACCTCCGAAAAAAACAAATTGATTCTATGGATCTGGATGTTTTTTGCCAACATGAGGCTCATTTTGTTTTGTTAAAGGAGAACCTTTACCAAGCATAAATTATACAATATACGCTATAAAAAAACATATTATTGGACCAACATATGGGAAGTGGTGGTCGTTGGGGAAAACGGAATAATTTAGACCTAACCATAAAAATGAATTAAAAAACATTTTGTCTGACCCACGCGCTATTTGAAATTCGCGCGAGGTATATGGGATATGTATTTGTGTATGCGAACGGACGGCACCGTTAGCGTCATTACACCTCCACACATGACGCTTTCATTGTGATTTCACTATGGCATGATGACGCAAACGTGCGGTCGTATCTCATAAACACGTTATCTTAGCGCGAGTTTTAAATAAAACAGTGGTCAGACTGGATGGTTTTGAATTTTAATTCATTGTGATGCGTTAATATAACTCCGGTGTCTATGAAAACCATTCGGAATTCTGGTCAATAATTATTTTATAGTATATATTGTTCAATATATTTGTTGTAAGGTTCTCCTTTAAAGCTTGGTTAAGAGAGCATACCTGAATGCGGTTCTACCCACCTATGGAACCCATGAGACAATTTGAACGTATCTATTGGTAGTATGGGCTTTGGATGACGAAAGCCAGACATTTAAGTTCCCAGTCCACGCTGCGGTGGGGGTGGCTAATTATATGCAATATCATCAGCACTCGTAATTTCGGCCCGCTCTGATTCTTTGTTACCAATGCACAACACGGGCGAACTGTACGAAAAAAAATATATCCACAACATTCGATTCCTTTTGAATAAGTGACGTGTTGAGCCTCCAAAAATTAAGTGTGTCATATAAAAAAGCACATTAAGGCCTACGTCGATAATTTAAGATAATGAAATAACAGAAATATCAACAGACATTGGTGAATTTCCGGGGTTAATTTATACTGTCTTCAAAACAAGCTACTGACATGTGCGCGGAGTGATATGTTGGCCAACTAAACTCGTGGCTAGCAATTGGTACCCCTCTAGGGCCTTTTGGCAATTGTCTGCCCAGTAGACTCTTTCTGCTGTAGGTTTACATACTGCTATGCAGGTTTTAGTGAAAGTATGTAGCCAATGCATACAATCGCATGACGCATATAGTTCGCCTGAGCATAACCTTTTGTCTTCATTCATCTTGTAACATTTGGACATTATAGTATATCAGCTACCGTAAAGGTTATGCCGCTCTACATTGACTTGGTATCAACAAATAAGCAAATGCCCAAATTCAAAGGTCATCTGACATCGTCAAGATTTTTCCAAAATCTTACCTCAAACGGACTCTGGTAGCATCTTAAACTACCAGA
>JAMKCH010036450.1:0-31599 GCA_023653785.1 Ophioderma brevispina | reverse complement strand
AAGTAAAAAACACCAAAAAACACTTTTTAAATATATTTATGAATGTTGTCAATCATCCAGGTATTTGTAGATAAACAAAGAGTTATTATAAATCTGGTCATTTACATTTTTGATGCTACAGTATCGCAGCCTATCCCAGCTGCATCATCAGCTGAATGGTCTTGCGATACTGAAGCCATCAAAAATGTAGTCCAGTTGACCAGATTTATAATAACTCTTTGTTTTATAGACTTACTGATGTGCGATGGTATCCCTACAATAAAAATATTGGAATGCCCATCCAATATGACACAATATTAGGATGAGTAAAGACAAATCCATCTTTCTTCGCATTAGTTTGATAGTTTTATCACAAAAATTAATTATATTAGTTAAAAGGGCCATGGTCTGATCGCGAAAGCCTCATCCCCAGAACCCCAGATTTACCGAAGTGGTCAATATTTGATATCTGATGAAAGCTATTTTTCTCATTTTACCCAGTGAAATTTTAGGGATAAATGAGTTTCAATATGCCCACCATTTTTAGTCTTTGGATTAACTCAAATTAATCTTCCGTTAGTCAGTGGATCTGAAAATGGTTCATGAGTTGACTATTTCACCTAAAAACATGTCACGAGCTGCAGTGACCAAAGACCTGTGGCATGCATAACAGAATGTTGATGGAATTTCTGCAAATGGCAGCTCGACCTTCTGGCATGCACTCATGACGATCTAGTTACTTACATCAGGGAGATGCATGCATCCCATCAAGGTGGTAATTGGTCCCCAAGATATGTATCAAGGCATGTCTAAACTATAAAAAATATTGTAAATAGCATGAGCAGATTGCTTTACATCTGTTAATGCTGAGCTGGTGGCTCCTCTCTCAATATTGGTCCCTAGATCTTACTTATACCAAAGTTCTTTAAAGTGGCACTGGCACCATTTTCACAAAATTTCTTCAATTGTTAACAAATGATCGTCTAGCCATTGGAAGAATAGAGATATATTTTACACATAAAAAATAACATACCCAAACCAGATAGGGACATAATAGAGGCTAAAGACATCCACATATTGTAGAAACTACGCCTAAAAAATGCAGTAACTTTAATCAACAAATTTGGAAATGCTTGTGGTAATCACCCCTGTGCTTTCAATAAATTGGTCACTGGTCTATCCAAACCTTCCTGCAAACAATGTAATTATCGACTCCATGTTTCTTCTTGTGTGTGTGTATGAATAAAACCTTAACAAAAACAAAAACATTAAATAAATTAATATTTTTATGTTCCACAACTTGATGTAGAGTATAAAAAAAATAAAATTGAATCACATTAAATTTTCTCCTGAATTTACCAACACAGTGATACAAATTTGCTCATAACATGAAAAAACACCATTAGAATTGACTGACATTTTGAAAATTGGTTTCTTCGAGCTATGCTTATAGGTACCCAAAAGAAAGTGCTAGGATCGCAAAATGCACTTAAAGTAATTTGTCACATCGTCACAACAACAACAACAAAATCAATGATAATGTAGACAGCTTATTGTAGAACTACCATTCATTACAAAACTTTTGTATTTACGGAATCAAAAAAACTGTGCGAGGAAAAATGATTTTTTGGACATTTGCTGGAAGAGAGGGCAACATGTATAATTTTGGGCTCCATACAGCAATCACACTTTTTCTTTCTCAACTACAATGATTAATCAAATAATTGACACGCTGATGACGTAGTTACAGTTCAATTCCACCAGGATGGAAAATAAAGATCGCCTCAAAACCTTCTCAAGATAATGAAACAAGCAACTTCCCATAACAATAAGTCAACATATGAAATGTGAATCATCTCACACAGCACCAAGCAAATCCCAAGAGGCAATTAGTGACTACATATAATCTCCAGGGCACAGGCATCATCTCCATGGACAAAATTATATACAAGATTGACTTTTGAACTTTAAAAAGTGTATTTGTCAAGGCCCTTGGCGACAGGGGTACACTACAAAGATGATACAATTAGTGATTTGTGCTGGCATTCGAATGAAGGGCAGTAATGCCATCATTTAAAATTTAATCAAATTAGACATTTTTCATGACCATATATAGGAAAACGACCCGGAGATGCGTTCAAATGGTAACACGCCTTGTTTTAGATCACGTTTTTAAGGTCAAAGGTAATTGAGACAAACCATTTCCAAAGCCATGCACTGTTATAAATAAACCTCTCTTGATGCAGAATGCCCGGGGGGGGGGGTTCTCAACAACATATGACCATACAGGGACGAGCCACAGACATCGGTCCCATTTCAGCCTTCTGGTATATTAATGACCCCTTTTCATGACAATTTTTGGTATAGCAATGGGTCGTTTTTCAAAATTTTCTCCAATTTGTGGCAAATTAGTAATAAAATTTTCCTGATCGGCTAAAAATGGTTGAAAAAAATTAGTGCAAAAATTTACTCATATGAGCCAAAATTTCCAAATTTGCTGAAAAGGTAAAATGTGTGGTGGTGGAATGTGAAAATGGACAAATTTGGGTTAAAATTGGCCAAAAATTGCATCTCTGTATAGCTAAGGGTCCCTTTTTGGCAAACCAAAAAATGGTATATATAGCTAGGGGTCCTATTCCAGCGTCGTGGAGGCAATACCTACCAAAACCAAACTTGAGAAACCTCCCCCGGGGAAGAATGTCAAGAAATAAAGCCTAAGACTTCAAAATGATCAAGACAGATGGCCCCGGCAACAAATTAATACCGGCGGCAATGACCTGTGACAATGAGCTTAGCGTATGACGTCATTCAAGTCTTTCTGTTATATTAAAACTCTTCCCCATTGAGATGCATATGTCCTTTAATTATTCTGTAGATAGAAAAAAAATCAATACCCCCACAGTAAAAATCATATGTGTGTTTGTTAGGGGTAGCAAATAACAGAATTCTGTTGATCTTGCTTATACTGTACATAGACACTTGGAACCATTTAAGAAAATAGACAGTAATGGTTTTTAGGACCGCATATCAGTATAACTCAAGTGTAGAGCTGGTATTCTCAAACCGGATAAGAGACTACAAATACTTTTGACACCCTCCATTAGAATGCAGACAAGGGGTGGCTGGTAATATGCGAGAGGGGACAAGAAAAATTCAGATTGTTGTGATTGACATTTTAAAGGTACCAATGAATATGGGATGATACGTTACAGATAGGTTCTTGAGGAATAGGGTCATTAACATAAAGGTGATTTTTTTTATTATATTAAATCAGTCCATCCACATTTAAGCTAGAAAAGAAAATGTTTGAGGGGATTTTTTTATTGAAAATACAATTTCCCTGTGATAATTTAGACACACGGTAGTTGTGGCACCAAGTTTTAAAAATAACAACCAAAAACCAAGAAAAAACAGCAAAAAAAGAATCAGAAAGCCCATGATTACTTAAAAAACGCTTCACAGACCGGACAGCTTTTATTACGAAATGAATATTTTTGCGAATTGAGGAAATATTTCTATTATTCATCATGATGTGCCTTTTCCTGCTAACATTGAAAATAATTGACTTCATGCAAAGAAAATGATGTTAACGGGATCTTTTGTTCAAGAAATCATACTGAACACACTTACTAGAGAATAAATCGCGTCTTATCTATAAAGCCCTTCTGCCAGTGGCACAGCGTGGTTGTAGCGATTAGGACTTTATGATTTTACTTGGGACGAGTCTGTTGTTGTCAGTTCCCGAGGTCCGGTGGTGGCCCACCCACCACTTTTCATATAAAATTATGCTAGTATTAGTTCTGGTGGTCATTCTCTTTAATTTGGTATGTAGGCTAACGCGTCACATGAAGCATGATGCGAAATGGAGTATAATCAATCTAAATTGTACAGGGATGCTTTTCCGGGTTCTTTACGCAGTTTCAGGATGGTTTTTTTTACCAGGTTAGAGTTTTGGAATGATGCTGAGTGGCAGCTTTTATAAAATTATAAGCTTATCTTAGAAATTAACAGGCGGTTTCCATAATTGTAATGGCAATCAAAATGAGACGTGTCCACTTGGTAAAATACGACTTACTGAATGCAAAGCAGTACTCATTCTTTCATTTTAAATGTAAAATAACAGTGTGTATTATCAACAAAAAGGACACTAAAACACAAGTTCCACAATTTAATGCCCTTTTTAATTCATTTTGTTGTGTGAAAAGGACTAAAACCTCCTAAAATTGCAGAAACATACAATCTGAATATCTCAGTAACTGAAGGAGATTAAAAAAAATGTCAAAAAGCACTACACGTTTTATTTTCAAGTATAATGTATATATAAATCTCAATTTTGATAGCCATGGACTTCAAGCTCTTCATATTATTATTATTAAAAAAAGGTTTTTATCTTTTTTTAAAAACAAAAAAACAACCTGAAATACATATTACCGAGAAAAAAAACACAGTCGACTTCAAATAATAATTATAAACAGTGTTCAATATTCCTAAACACTTTGCTTTACTTATAGTAAATAACACTTCACATCAAGTCGACAACGATACCAACATACACGTATTGGTAATTAACACCACCAACACTAACTAAAGTGTATAAACTGTTCGTAGAAGAAGAAACAGGATTTTCTTCCAAAAAAATTGACCAATGCTACTTGCACAGATATTTAATGTTCCACAAAAATAAAGGAAGGAAATCTACCAAAAACACGTTTGAAAACGTAAAAAGCACCCAGTTTTAAAAGAGTACAAGCCATATAAAGTTAATAAATGTAAAGATAGCCACACCATATACTCAAGTGCAATCTGCCCATTGGCAAACTTTGGTCCCATTTTCCCTCTACAATGGCAAAGAAAGTGCCCCTTTCGGTCCCTATCACATCCATATACATACACCTAATATAACTTGATGATTTTATGATAGATGGCGCTGATTAATAATACCAAGTTCAAAACAGTTCATCTTCTTTTGAGGCAACCAGAGCAGAGGGAACCTTCCTTTCGGCTTTAAGTACTTTCTTTCTAACCTGGGTATCTCAGGGAAGACTGGGTTACAAAAGGTACCCAGAACAACTTACCTTGAAACTCTATCACAGACACTCTAATAACCAACATACCTCAAGAACAGCCTACTACAGAATTGATATTGCCTGGTGCGGAACCCATTTTCAAGGGAAAGAATTACGCCGCGTGGAGGATGTTACACAGATTCGGGCTTTATTCCGTATTGCACTCGAGGAGCAGGGCGGTCTCTGAATCAATGAAGTAAGACCAATCTCCAACAGTAGAATCAAGCAAGACAGGCTATGTTCGGCACTTACCTATTGACCACACTACCAAGTTTCATCATCCACCACATGATTAGTGATTTGACCTTGAATGCCACCACATAACCTTCAAAAGTTTGGCACTGAATGTTGCCACATTCACTAGTTTCATGTTTCTGAACATACAACCATTTGCAAAGATTTGAACCATGAATGACCCTGAATGACTACCAACATTTTTTTTGCACGAGTGTTGACCCCATCCACCTAGTTTCATCATCCTACTCATGTTAAGTGATTTGACCTTGGATGACCCACATGACCCTTGAAATGACATTCAAAAGTTTCAACACTGAAGGTTGACCACACACACCAAGTTTCATCCCTCCTACCAATTATTAGTTGATTTGACCTAAATGACCCCACATGACCTTGAATGACCATCAATTTTCTTCTGGCACTGACTATGACCACACCACGCAATTTTTCACCCTCATAACACTGTTTAGTGATTTGACCTTGGATGACCCCGCGTGACCTTGAAATGAATGACCTCAAAATTTTTGGTACTCGATGTTGACCACACCCACCAATTTTCCTCTCCTACCAACCTGTTTAAGTGAATTTGCCTTGGATTACCTCAGATGACTTGAAATGACCTTCAAAATATTTCGCACTGAATGTTGACCACACCCACCAATTTCATCATCCTACCACCACAACAATAGGTTTATGAATTTAACTACTCATTTTTGCGTATTTTGACCCCATTTGACCTTGACCAATGCCACATGACCTTCCTCCGAACGCATCCGCACCCTACTTGAGTGACATCTTTGGTGCGAAGATGGACCCCATACTTGCTCCATCAAAAGATATCGTGTTGACAACGTTTATTATAGCGATTTAGCCCTATTTTTTGCCCATATTTGAGACCCTATTTTTGACCACATCTGACCTTGACCCATGTAACATACCCACGTGGTACCCACCCCACCACCGCCTACTTGAGATACACTAGGTGCAAAGATGACTTCCACACTTGGCTAGTTTCTCCAGATATCGTGTGGGATGCGCACACACACACACGACGCTACCATTCTATAGTCCCCCCCCCCTTCAGACGCAACAAAGTGGGCGGGGGGGGGGGGTGACCAAAACAAACGAAACTAAGGAATATCAACCTTTTGAAAAGTATTCAAGTCAGGAACAAGACAACAGTCTTTACACAACATAGGACTACACTTTCAACTCAACCGCCATTATACCTTAAACAGAACAATCCAGTGGCAAAGTTGAGCGAAGCCGGACTCGACTCGTACTCATCGTGAGTCTGAGTCAGAGGTCCGGCTTGGACTCGGACTCGGACTCATCTAGTGGGCTTCGGACTCTGACTCGGACTCAGGCCCCCGGGACTCGGACTCCGCCCCCATGGACTCGGACCTGCTGGACTTGGACTCAACCCCTGTGGACTCGGACTCAAAGATGTGTCCGGCTGAGTCCGGTAAGAAAATTTCAACTTAACAAAATCAAAAAAAATCATTGAAAAAGGTGTGAGCTAAGCTGCATGAAATGTTACCTCACAACCCTTCTCCTCTACAGCACCAACATGTTTTTAGTTGTTATTATTGCACAAACATGGTTTTTTTTTATATCCATTCAATTTCACAGTTATTTCAAAAGTACTTTTTTGTTTCACATATTCAGAGGTATTTTCTTCTTCAACTTTTTCTTCGTCAGGCGTCAGATTAGATGTTGTGATTATTTATATTTTCAAAGCTGGAAGGGTTAAAATTTTAAAAATAATTTTGGCTCCGTTACATCTTCATAAGGAATGTATGTTTTTCTCATTGTCGTCGTCATCATCATCATCAAACTCGCATCATCATCATTGTCAGCATCATCAGTGTTTGTCATCATCCCTAACTCCCTAGCATTTGTTCAATCGAAGTGCACTTAAAAAATCCTTCAGTGTAAAGTCTAGCCAGCCCCACAAACTTCACACAAACTTCACACAGCTACATTGCATAACACAGGCGCATACTACACAGTCGCACAGAGTTGTGAACCTGCCTACTGCCAGACCTCATTAAACACACGATCAATTAAATTTGGCCATGGGGTGGCCTACTACACCCCCCCACACAACCTTAAATTTGTTGCATTCAAGCCCAGACTCAATCCCACATTCTCTGGACCGTACTCGTACTCACTGACTCGGACTCGACTCAACCTGCACGGACTCGACCAGACTCGGACTCAGGTCCCGTGAACTCAGGACTTAGACCTTGTGACTCGGACTCAGGCCCGATTGACTCGGACTCCGGACTCAGACGCACGCCTTATGGACTCTCGGACTCGCTTCGGACTCATCATGATTCCCGGACTCACCCACAACTGGGTTGGAATATTTAAACAACAATTTTGTCCTAATGATATGGTGCTCCTTTAATGAAATATCATGGACGTCCTCAACAAGGCATTCGAAGAAAATGGTACCAAGTTGCCAATGGGCAGATGCACTTGATATATCTTTGGTGCTATCTTTACATTATTAACTTTTTATATCTGCTCGACTCTGTTTTCAAAAACTGGGTGGGCTTTTACGTTTCAAACGTTTTTTTGGAGATAAAAATAGCCTACTCAGAACTAAGATAAAGCGTGTTTCTATTGAAGATCCACATTTTACCGGTAAATCGCTTACCGGGAAAGAGCAAGGAAAGGTGGATAAAGGAACGGTCATTTTTCTATTGAGCTCTGTTTACCGGTAAATACTCCCTGGCGGCTGTCGATCAACTCCACACTTTAAACTTAAACTTTGCCGCAATGTCGTACACCGAGGTCAATGCAAAGCATTGTGGTTGACCTTTGCAACAAAATATTGCGGGACCTGTGATAGTAGGATGATTTCGATTTTGACATTTTACCGTCCAAATTCAGACTTCAAATGATAGGTTAGATGGTTAAATGTTTCGTGAACTCAGAGAAGGATTCTAGGTACATGAATTGTACACTCCGTCGAGAGGCGATGTAACGTAAGATCGAGGGGCACTTGCCGATCTGGCCCCCATCTCTCTAGTCTACGCTTCCACACGTAGGGCCTATTGTCGATTGTAATCACGCGCATTATCAATTTCCGTTTCTTCGCCTGTATGCTCACTGTCGCGGAACTAGTGTGTTTCTATGGGCGTTTACCGGTAAGCGACGCCGCTATTTTCCTTCCTTTCCTTCCTCTAGAAGGAAAAATTTGACGGGTTGATTTACCGGTAAATAGTGAGGGAGGTCATTTTCTATTGAGCATATTTAATAATTCCTTATCCTCTCTTTTCCGGTAAATGGTCCCAATATAAACACCCTATAGTCATCTGTAATGCCCATTTCTAAATTAAACGAGTATTAGATGAATCAATAGTTTTTTTTTTAGGGAAAACAGTTACCATAGATACTGGGCATTATTACAAAAATGCTGAATTCAGAATTTTAATTACCACGTTGTTTTTTCTATATTGATGATTCAATTTGAGCTAGCTATTTTCACACATATTATATATGGACAAGCATTATGTACAAAAAAAACACAATTTGTTGAAATTGAGGGCAACAACCATCTTCAGAAAACTCTCCTATTAATGCCTTTAAAAACATCTTTTCATATTCTGTACCGTTTTTCCTATTCTCCAGGCTGGCAAATGGAGAATCTGGGAATTCCCTCTTGGGAAATTTTTGGTATCCTGGGAAGGAAATTTTTGCTTTTTCACAAAATACATAAGACTTATGGAAATTGTATAATCTTATTTGGGAATATGCTCATCTTCTAGGACTAAACATTTTTTGCAGGCCCTTCCCCAAATGAAAAATACTTCGTATCAAAGTTATGTTGACAGGCTCCTTTTTTCCTCTGGAACCTCTGACGCAGTATAAAAAAATACAAACATCGGTCCTTCGACCGCTTGTGTCGCCTGCCGTCGCGGTTTGAATGAATGATAGGCCTCACATGACGTTTGCCCTTGAATATGTGACCTTTGACCTCTCACAAATGAGGGATTGCAAGTAACCGCGCATAAATCAAGGTTGGTTCCAATTGCACTTCTACTTTCAATGAGGTCAATTTTTACATTTTTTCAGCTTATTTACAACTTTGACCTCACATTTACCTTTGACCTTGGTAGTGACCTTTGACCTCACATCAAAAAATGGGGGATGTCATGTTGTCATTGCACCTGTGACCCAATTTGGTTTAAATCCATCAAAGTATGTGATATTACAGGCCAAATGTTAAAACCCTTTTTCACAACAACATACATCAACAACAACAGACCTACAGTGGACAAGTGATCCATACCGTTCTTTCTTCCTTAAGCAGGCGCACAAAAATGTCCCATTTTACAGTATCTTTCTTACCATCAGAAATTCTCTGCCAAATTTCTTTAAAACTTTCCACAACGCAAAAAAATTTCAATCAAACATAAACATGTATATTTGGTGACTTATACAAAGATTGTGAATGTGCAGAGAATAAAACATCACTACAAACACACAACTTTATTGCCTATCTTCCAACAATGTCAACCAATTTTTTATGGTGCATATAACGTAAATTTTGTGTATTATAACAGTGCCATAGGATACTGTGTATAACAAAAATTCCAGATCCAGAATTTTATATCAAAGTTGTGATTTTCTATAGGAAAGACATCAATTTGAGCTTAGCTATTTCACACAGTGATAACTATATGGACAAACATTATGTATATGCAAAAACACTTTTGCTTGAAAATTGAGGGCGCCCTGCTCGGAAAATCTCTGAGTCGGCCTTTAAAGACCTGTAACACGACAAATACTTGCATGCACAGCATTTAGTGAGCTGATAATTACAAGGTTCTTACTGACATTTTCATCATTTTGAGATATGGAGCTTTTAAAGTTCACAACAATAGTTGTCAGCGGCTAAACCGTCACCCCTCATTGGGTTTCTAAGGAAATCTGATGAGGAGGGTAGCTGGTTACCCTGGTAGAATGAAAAAGACGATATACCTACAAGGGCGTCAGCTCTGGAGAGCTAATGGCGGCCATCCAGCATATGCTGCCTTGCATGGCTAGGGCGTGGTTACCCAAAGGCTAGGCCCACCGCCGAAAACTGTAGATTGACGTCAGGAAGGGCATCCGGTCAATTATCTTTCGCTCCAATAAATTCTCACACAGCAGTATTGCTGAGTTAGGTGTATCCGGCCACCCCCGTTGACGGGGACAAAACCGGATTTAAAACTTTGGTTTAACTAACTAACTAACTAACTAACTAACTAACTAACTAACTAACTAACTAACTAACTAACTAACTAACTAACTAACTAACTAACTAACTAACTAACTAACTAACTAACAACACACAATATAAAACAAAAGGAATTTTTCTAAAAGGGGGACCTTGAAATAAATTTACATTCTCAAATCCTAAACCAATTAAACCAATTATATATCATTTTAAAAGCTTGGCAAATATAAATTTTAAAAATATTATTTATGTCACAAAAACCAGAATGTCAATTAGAACATAGTAATTCTCAGCTCACGATTTAGAAAAAAAAACTTTGCCACTCCGGTCACTCATCAAATTTGTGAAGATTTCACCCATACAAAAATTTCTAGCTTTATGTACGCTATGCATTTTGGTAAATAAGAAAACTGCGATATTCATCACCTCTCACGGACAGTCCTTAAAAATTGACAACACGCTAACATTGATTACTATAAATAACAAAGTGAAAAACATCAATAGCATAGGAGAGAATAACATAATCAGTTTGCTGACTTCACAAATGACCTTGCCGCTTTCACAAAATAAATAGCAGATGAGAGTGGATCTGATCTACAAGGCCATAACCAAATATGGAATGGAGATATTGTTAAATATCCGATGGGTAAAATGATAAAATATTACAGCACAACACATGGCAATAGCATCATCCTAAGAAAAATATTAAAAATTTATCCTCTACTAATATTGATTTAAATCATATCATATCATATATCAAGTTTATTTACAAGCACATATCAAAATTTACAAATAAAGACAGTGACAAGGAGGAGGCAGTCGAAAGGCCAATAAGGCCCGATAGAGACTACCCCCTAAGCAAAATTAAGTTACCAACAAAACACATTAAAATGGACGCAGACTGACAAACATGACATCACAACACAAGTGACATGCCATAGGATCTGTGTATAACAAAAATTCCAGATCCAAGTTTTATATCAAGTGTGGATTTTCTATAGGAAAGACATCAATGGTATGAGCTTGCAATTTCACAACACAACGTGAATAACCTATAATGGACAATAATTAGTATATGCACAAACAACTTTTGCTTGAAAATTGAGGGCGCCCTGGCGAATCTCTGAGTCGGCTTAAAGAATGATAACACGACAATACTTGCATGCACATCATTTAGAGTGAGCTGATAATTCACGGTCTTACTGATATTCATTCATCATTTGAGATTGGAGCTTTTTAAAGTTCACAACAATAGTTGTCAGCGGCTAAAAAAAACCGTCACCCCTCATGGGTTTCTAAGGAATTGATAGAGGGTAGCTGGTTACCCTGTTAGAATGGAAAAGAAAGATCTACCTACAAGGGCGTCAGCTCTGGGAGCTAATGGCAGCATCCAGCATATGCGCCTTGCATGGCTAGGGCGTGGTTACCCAAAGGCTATAGGCCCCCACCGCCGAAAACTGTAGATTGGACCGTCAGGAAGGGCATCCTTTCAATTATATCTTTCGCTCAATAATTTTCACACAGCAGTATTGCTGATTAGGTGTAGTCCGTCCACCCACATCCGGCCACCCCCGTTAGCGGGGACAAACCGGATTTAAAAAACATTGGTTTCATAAACTAACTACTAACTAACTAAATACCTAACTAACTACTAACTCACTACTAACTAACAACACTACAATATAAACAAAGGAATTTTTCTAAAGGGGGACCTTGAAATAAATTTTTACATTCTCAATATCTAAACCAATAAACCCAATTATATGATCATTTTAAAACTTGGCAAATTAAATTGTAGAAAAAATATTAAATAGATGCATTATTCCATGGTCCCTCCCCCTTGACCTGGCCCCCCCCCCCTTCCTTCAATCACCACCCCACCCCCCCCCCCCGCCCTCCCAATTTCCTTTTTCCTTCCCCTTTCCCCCCTTCCCCTCTTCCTTTTTTATATACATTTTCACCACCCTCACTTTCCCTTCTAACATAGAATTCTCCTCTCCGATTTATCAAACCCACCCCTTTGTTCCCCTCGTCCGGTCACTCCATTCACTTTTTGCATGATTTCACCCATACAAAAATTTCTAGATCTTATATGACGCTATGGCCTTTTGGTAATAAGAAAACTTCGATATTCATCACCTCTCCCTCACACAGTCTTCAAAATTGACAACAACTCAACTTGATTACATAAATAACAATGAAAAACATCAATTATAGGAGTAGAATACATAATCATTTTTGCTGACTTCACAATGACTTGCCGCTTTCCACAAAATAAATAGGCATATAGCAGTGATCTGATCTACAAGGCCATACCAATATGGAATGGAGATATTGTTAAATCCGATGGGTAAAAGATAAAAGATTACAGCACAACACATGGCAATAGCATCATCCTAAGAAAAATATTAAAAATTTATCCTGTACAATATTGATTTAAATCATATCATATCATATCATCAAGTTTATTACAAAGACACATATCAAAATTTACAAATAAAGACAGTGACAAGGAGAAGGCCGTCTCAAGGCCAATAATGCCCTCTAGAGACTACCCCTAAGGCAAAGTAAGTTAACCCAACCAAACACTTCAAATAAGTATGAATGGATGTCAACTGACAAACATGACATCACAACACAATGACTGCCCCAAATTACTCGTTTTCATAACTTGCAAGTAGGTATTCTTTCGTGTATTCCGTAAATGTTTTTGACGGATAGTGCTTCTTTTGGTGTTTGGCTAGAGAAATAACATAAAGCTGGAACCAGTAAGTATTTCTCCACCACCTTTGAGAGAATGTTTTCTCTTTGTTTTTGATATACAACAAAATTTGGCATTTCTTGTATTGTACCATGTTTTAAAAATATTTGTTTATAATTCCCCGTAGCTGATTAGAAAATTGGTTTTAAACATAATACACCCATTAAGTTTAACGGTATCAAACACATTTAATAGCCTTATAGTAAAGGAACAGTGGCTGGAATGGCATCGGTAGTGAACTAGTTGAAATAGTTCTCCGTGCCCACATTTGAAGTTTAAATTAAAGAATCTTATTAAATATATAGAAGGGGCGTTTTCCCCCATATCAATAATACCGGACTTATGTAACGGCAATACCAGGGTACGTACAAGTTAAATATACGATCTGTTACAAAATGCTTGAGTTTTATTTAATACAAATACCCAATATTTCTAGATATTATCTTTGCTAGGACATCAATTGGTACTTCATTTAGATTTATCATCAATGACAACACCGAGAACTTTTGTATACTCATCTTTCAGGTTATATTATCGAGTGTGACATTAACCACTCGAATTATCGCTTGTCGATTTAAATGGAATTGACTGTTATCATTACGTATGTTTGTACCTTCCGTGTATTTTGAAGTTCCGTGGGGCGTGCCTAATACCATATAGTTTGTTTTACCTAAAGTGACAGATAGTTTATTTGCTTTAAACAGTTACATCATACTTCTTCTAATTACATTATTAATTAAAGAAGTCCATATTAGTATCAAATCTGAGTGATAGTACAAATAGTAGTGTCATCAGCGAATAATATAAAATCAACACCGAGAAGTACCAGTTATTCATTTAACATACATAATAAATATGCAAAGGACCCAATGAAACCTGCGGTCCGCCACATTAATCTCTTTAAATTCCGAGTTTACTGAAGAATAAGAAACATATTGTTATTCGATTGCTTATGTAACTCCTCAACCATTTTAAAAAAACGACTCTCCTGAATCCATAATAGTCCAATTTGTAATAATAAATATCCATGGTCTATTGTGTCAAAGGCTTTCGATAAATCTAGAAATATCCCAGAGTTTGGTTCATGTTTTTCTACAGCTTACACACACTATCTACTATCCAAAATTCCATATAGGTTTGAGTGGTTAAAGGCAGACTCAGAGATTTTGAAATCTTATTTTTGCGCATTAATTAAACAATAGTCCACAAAAATTTAAGATATCAATCTTTGAACTGGCTTTATTCTAAGTTTTAATGAATGGGATTTTTTCGTATTTGATGTTAGTAAACCTTAATGTGTAAATAACATACCACGGATACTGTGTCATGATAACAATTTCTTGATCTGAATTTGTGCTATACACAGTATCCTATTGGTATTGTAGCCCCGCCCCCCAAAAAAGTTTGTCTCAGTAGAAATGTGAAAAATGCAATGCGCTTTTTTTAGAAAAAGCTAATTTCGAATGCGGGATTTAAAAAAAAATAAATATATTGCATTTTTTTGATCCAACTTTATTTCTTTTTTCCGGGCCGAATTTTAATTTTTTTCTGAAAATTATAAAAAAAATCTTTAAAGCTGATGTAAAAACCTAAAAAAAAAATTCATGTGCTAAAAGACCAATTTTAATAAACAAATTGCAACGCGGTCTTATGAGACAACCTTTTTTTTCCTTGGCCCTTATACGCACAATGTTTACTTCATCAAACCAAAAATTTTGTTTCATCTCAATTTTGGAATCAAGCATTTTATATGTCACTAGATCTTTATATCTATTGACTATTTCTAATTAATACAAACACCAAGTAATGAGCTTTGACTTTGGGCCTACAGACCTGTTTGTCCAGCGCAAGTCCTGTGGTGAAGGTATTGAGATGCTGGCGAGGGTCTGATGGTACAGCGACTGAACAGACAACAATTTGCTGTGACAAAATCCCCCTTCTTCTAAAGGGCCAAGGGGATAAAAACTAAAACAAAAACGGCATTCAATCAAATGCTTCCCTCAACAAATCATCAGGAGCAATTCAGATTATTCATTCCTTATTTCCTAATTTCAATAACTTATATATTATTTAATATCAGGCTTCCCGAATGGTTGCAAAGAAATCTTGTATTGTACATTTTGTAAAAGCCCCGATGCAATACAATATTATCTTTTAATATTGTTCGCATCCGGGTTATTTTAGGCGAGAACGCCATTATTGAAACAGTGCATCGTTCCAAGTTGATTATACAACACGCTGTCAACCAAGGTTTCGTTTTATTCATCCTGATAGTTACATAAATATGACTGGCTTTTTTTTTCGTATTATACAAGACTATATTGCCTCGCTATAAAAATATGTACTCCGGCTTCGACTCGTACCATATTTTTCTAGCTTTGCAATATATTCTGTATCCTACTTCAAAGCATTCAATATTATAAAATACTTGTATAACAAATAACACGAGCACCAATGTGCTGTAGCTCCGCAGGTCATTAGTATGGGCCTTTAGTCAATTGATTTGTGGGCACAAGAAGGAATTTACCAATTTGAAGAAGCCCATTAATTGCCCATGTGATGTTTGAACCTCAAACCTGTTGACCACCTCCTATCGGCTTGGGTCAACACGCGGTTTTCTTCTAACCAAGTCTAGCGATTATAACAATTGATTTGCTGTCAACAAGAAGGAATTTCCATATGTTCAAAGATGCCCCTTTAATTGGCCCACGTGTACCTTTGACCCAAATCTTAGAACACCCCATATGGACTTGGGTCAGCAGTTTCCTCTGACCAAGTCTGTAGATAATAGAAATTGCTTTGTGTCACAAGAGGAATTTCTAGATTTTCAAAAGAATGCCCCTTTAAATGCCCACATGACCTTGAAAACCCCAAATCTATGAACACCCCCATTGGGCCTTTTAGGTCAGTGGTTTCTCTTCTGACCATAATGGTGATAGCACAAATGTGATGTGATCACGCCACATGAGTCGGAAGTCACAAGTATTGATTATGAGATATAGCCAAACAATGAGAAAAATGTATTTTGGTGTCCTATGTTTTTTCCACCCTTCACTTATTATATCTTTGGAAGTAATTGGTCACTTTGCAATGGGATGTCAGCAAAATGTAGCTTTTTATTTATATATCTGATGCATACAGATTACATGAAAAAGTTTAAAAATCAAATTTGAAGCAACTATCAGACCTCATTTTGCTTGATCGCATCACCATATTTGGTGGCACAAGGAGGATTTATAGATTTTCAAAGAATGCCCCTTTAATTGGCCCCTGTGACCTTTACCCAATCTGTGAATACACATACTGGCTGGGACAGTGGTCCTTCTTACCACATTTAGTGATTATAGCGATTGTTTGTGGCACAAAAGAAGGATTATATGATTTTCAAAGAATGCCCCGTTAATTCACGCCAATGTGATTTTTGACCCAAATCTGTGAACACCCCATATGTGACTTGAGTGCAGTGATTCTCTGAGCACGATTTGGTGATTATAGCAATTGATTTGTGCACAAGAAGAATTTATAGATTTTCAAAGAATTCCCCTTTAATTTGTCCATGTTATCTTTGAGCCCAAATCTGTGAACACCCCATAATGGCCTTGGTTCAGCGGTCTTCTGACCAAGTCAGTGATTATAACAATTGAATTTTGTGGCACAATAAGGAATTTTATCAGATTTTCAAAGAATTCCCCTTTAATCGCCCATGTGACCTTTGACCCCAATCTCGAACACCCCACATGGCCTTGAGTCAGCGGTTTCTTCTGACCAAGTCTCGTGATTATAGCAATTGATTTGTGGCACAAGAGGAATTTATAGATTTTCAAAGAAGGCCCCCTTTAATCGGCCCATGTGCCTTTGACCCACATCTGTGAACACCCCATATGGAGCTTGGTCAGCGGTTCTTCTAACCAGATCTAGTGATTAATCAATTGATCAATGTGGCACCATAAGGAATTTTACAGATTTTCAAAGAATGCCCCTTTAATTGGCCCATGTGACCTTTGACCCAAATCCTGTGAACCCCCTATGTACCTTGGGTCAGCGGTTCTCTAACCAAGTCTATGATTAACCAATTGATTTGTGGCACAGAAGGAATTTATAGATTTTTCAATTCAGTGAAATGCCCTTTAAAATTGGCCACATGACCTTTGACCCAAATCTGTGAACAACCCATATGGACCTTGGGGTCACACCTCTTTCTAACCAAGTTCTAGTGATTAACTTGATTTGTGCACAAGAAGGAATTTAAGATTTCAAAGAATGCCCCTTAATTAATCGGCCCCCGACCTTTTACCAAACTGTGACACCCCCACATGGGCCTGGGGGTCAATGATTATTTCTGACCGTTTTTCCGCTTCCAATGGGCCCAAGCGTTTGGCACAAGATGGCATTATGGCATGTTAAACAGACAGAGTGATAGATAGATAGATAGATAGATATATTCCACACATGCCATAACAATCGCTCTGTACACAAGCATACACTATGCTGAGCCCTGAAAACGGTAGATCTGGAGACCGAATCTGAGCACAGTTTGAAGTAGTACCTTTGCCCTAAATGCCTTTTATCTTCAAAACTATTTTAGAGCATATTTCAATGTCATAAGGATCATTTCAGATGTCACTCAATCGGAGCATTTTGAAAATTTGACCTTTGACCTCTTAATGACCTTTGACCTTGAAAAAACTTGTTGGAAGTCACTCAGGATCATTTCATTCAAATTTCAGCTTACTCGGACTCAGTTTGAAAACTTTTAATCTTTGACCCCTATGACCTTAGACCCTCAAAAATATTTTCAACATGTTTAAAATGTCATAAGGATCATTTGCAGTAAAATTCAGCTCAATCGGATCATTTTGAAAATGTGACCTTTGACCCCTGGATGACCCTCCAATGACTTATATGGAATTTCTAACATACACCTGTGCGCAAGTAGCATCAAACTGCCACCTTGCATATTGTAGATATGAATTTTTTGTAAGATTTTTTAAACTCGGCTGGAAATGCCCCTTTAATGACATTTGATCCGCATGCTGGCAATAACTTTTGTGAAGGTCCTGCCAGCTCTTCATCTCCAGCGGCCACATTACCATGCAACATAATCTCTAGGAGTATAGCTTTTGGTGAAAACAGCATTTTTGCCTCCGTGCACCTTTAATGGTGACCTTTGACCCCAAACATCAAGTACGGTCCCATTCCGTTGTGGTCATTGATTTTTTGTGTCCAAGTCCGGTCAACATTGATGAAGTATGTGGCAGAACAATGCAAATTGAGTTTAAAATATAACCGTAAGTTGACAGAAAGAAAGATAAAACCTTACAGAAACAAAGCATTGAAACATGACGAGTCCTTAAAAAGGACAATTCTTCGCATTTTATGCACAATTGGTGAAATGAAACAAAAATTGAGTGTTTGTAACACTATATTGTAATGAATCCTATGCAAGGCATCAATCTTAATGATCAACCTTTATTGTGACACAAAACATTCAGCTTTCATGTTACTTTTTCTGATACATCAGGTATTATTTTGAGTCAAAATCGCATTGCAATGAACACCAACACCAACTTCAGGTTAACCATACTTCCCAGTTTTAAGGACTTCTTATCTAATGCAAAGGCCAACCACTATTGTTGTATAATAGCTGTCATACATGGCTTCGCAAAGTTGTGCCTGTTTACCACAATGTAATATTAGTCTGCTTAATGAAATAGTTCCATGCCTCTCAGTGGTAAAATATCCATTCAAACAATGTAATTCTGTACCACAAATTGTATATTTTAAATAAATTTGTCAGTATTATTTTTGATATAATTGGCTATAGAAGTCAATTCTACAGTTTAATTTGTCAGCAAAATTTTTGCAATCTGACCCAATCCAATCAGAAAAACTGTTCATAGCTACCAAAAAATAGCTACCTTTGGTTAGGACTAGTCTCATTTCGTGCAAGCGCCTAAGAATTCACTATCACTAGTGGTGCAAGTAGGGTATATATAGAATCCGCCCATGGCCAGGCATGGAAATATGAGACTATTGAAGTCAACAGGCAGTAACAGTAACAGCTGAGAAGTTGGAAACCTGTATGGGTTTGTATACACACAATAATAACTGAGTACCACTGCCTGAGGGTTTGGTTCCATTCAGGATTACTCGTCGCCTGGCAGAAGAAAAACTGTTTCCTCCAAAGAAGCCCATACCTTAGGCCTCAGCGATTATAGTGCCATAAAAAAATGAGCCCCGAATGACCTTGCAATGCACGGTTAAATCCCCCTTCAGGAAACTATTTTTTTTTGTGTACATCGCCCGTGCTGGGGCCTCTATCATGGGGCTAGGACATGGTTTTGGCTATGACGGGAAAGTCGGCTCTGGAGCAGAGGCTACGCCTTCTCCTGAAATTAATAAATGCTCTCTAATAGCTACAAGAAAGTGCTTAGAGGCCAACTAGCATAAGCCCATAGCAATGTGAATCCAAAAAAATTGTGCAATGGATTAAACGATGATCTTGCCTTAATGCAATACTCTATTAGATTTGTTTTGTTGTTTTTATAAAACACATCTAATATACTCAAATGTTTAAAAAGTATAGAAATCGATTAAAATAAGCCAGATATGACCAATTTGTAAACCACACCCCTTTTTTCGGCGCCATTCCATGGAATTTACACACATAAACTTGTTTTGGTGAGAAATTTATACATATCATATCATGATGACCTTTTGTCAACTAATCTAGATTTTTTTGATTATTTCAACTACAGATTAATCAGATTTATTTATACCAAGTGCCAACTGTATGACGAATCCAATCCAAACAATCCAAAAAACACCAATGTCACCTGTTTGCAGAGCAAGAAAACAGATCTTCCATTGTTTAGGATATTGCAAGAGTTTAGTTCCTTATTGACATAACTTGTATCTATATATACCTGGATTACACTGTTAACCCCTTTTCATTTACACATCAAGAATTCATTTGCGTGAGATTTTGTGTGAACATTAAATTCTTTTGAAGATAAATGAAGGAGATCATGCTATTCTTATCAATTAAACAAAAGAGCAAAGCCAGGGGTCTCATTACTTTCATACTGCCTATGCCCCGTATATCGTACATAACCACGCATTCTTGCTTAACTGTGTAAATCCCCATTGGAATGGAGGAAAAAAGGCGTGCTTACAAATTAGTCATATCTGGCTATTTTTTAATTGTTTTCTTTAAGTTTTTAACAGTTGGAAGTATGTTAGATTTGCTTTATTAAACAATAACAAATCTATGATTCAGTTGATTTTATCGAGGTCAATGTCATCTGCAACCCTTGCACAATTTTTTTTTTTTGATTCACGAGTATAGGTTAATCTCTGCTTATCTTATTATTATTATATCCTAGTACTATTTGTAGACTAACTGCATTGTATAGCCAATTTTTTGTTTTCCAAAATTTATGAAAATAAAAAAAAAAAAAGAAATGTCACATTTATAATAGCGCCTTTCACGAAGTATCAAAGTGCTTTACATTCATTATGCTGCACTAGAATACGTCAGCTACCACACACAATGCCAAGGCAACTCATACCTTTAGAAGGCACTCAATGGACTATATTCTAATAGCTCCCCATTTTGCAAGCTGGTGAGAGGTCAAGCGAGGTAATGTGCCATGCCCATTGCCAAAGTACCTGACACTTTGCGTCAGCGGGACTTGAACACATGCCCTTTGGGTCACGAGTTCGGTTCGGTCAGTGTTAAATACATGCTTAATTGCCTTATTTATTTTGTTTTCTGACTACCATTCACATATTCCATGCAATTATGAAATTGTAACAGATAGCCATAAAGTTGTCTCCCTTGGCATACAATTATTATGACTAATTGACAAACAGAGCCCACTCCGCTCAATATTTAATTGGCTGAGTTAAGAAGGGCTCCCAACAATTAACTTTTTCCATCTCTTACACCTTATTTTCAAGGTTTCACACACCTAATTAGCTTTATCACAAATATAAAACAATGTTTCCTTTCCTTACCATATATAGGATATTTAAAAAAAAGTTTTTCCCCTCTATATTTTATACGCAGGATACATTTTGATAACCAATGTCTAATTTTGACAACACCACCTGGCATGCCCACGCAACTTTGTTAAAAAAGCTTCCCCTCTTGGAATTAAAAATAATGAGAAAGAAAAAGTGAAATGACTTAGGATGTGCTATAGGTACCATTAAAATTAATGCCAATTGAAAGATTTTAGCAATAATATGACACTCCTTATTTTATTCAAATAAAATCATTAAGCATTTTTAAAACACCAAAGTAATATTAATCATTACAACACAAACGCTAATTCCTAAAATTTTGAATCAAAGTCCTGTGTTTCCTGAATTGTTGAACTAGTCCATTTTTGTCATCCTGACACGCGGTCACGTTTTACACAATCATCACGCACATTGAGGATCACTCCCATTTCTCTCTCCTTCAGGATCTGCTATGTATATGCATTTACTGCTTGAAACTCATTATTGGCTGCAAAATTTATCTTATTCTTCAAGCATTTTGAGATAATTTTGGAGAAGATGTAATTGAGTGGATTGCTCACTCTTTTTAAAAAGGTGATGTTGGAGGTGGGAAATTATGACTGATAAGAAATCCTTTATAAGTATTTGAACTTATTTAGAAAGTAATACCTCATCTTTTACTGAGATGGTCGAGATGTAAAACAACAAGTACTGTTGCCTGTAATTACGGTTGGTCCACATGCCTTCTTGTGCAAATCTAAATTAGTTTTTATTTGTTATAACCATACAGATATCTGGATGCAAACTATACAACATCAGAAAACTGTCCTGTAGGTTTATAGGGTGTGGTGAGTCAGCTGGGGAACTTAGCTCAGGGGTTGATATAGTGCATCGTCGACCCAAGCGAAATCTGGGGAGCTGCTATGGGGATTTCCCGGGGGGATATCACAATCTAAGTGCGGATAGGCACATGCACTTGCAAGCTGTCTAGAGCTGCCTCCTAAATGAAGCGAAATATTGTGACGATTTCCTAACGGGCAGCATAATATAATAATTGTACCGCGCGTGATACCCCTTGTGTAGAAGTGCTTTATAAATGCTACAGTCTTACTATTATTATAGTGGAGCAACTATGGAGGCAATCGCTGTTGTCATATGGAACAGTATTTATTTGCAGAGTAACGTCTATCAACGACAAAACCCGTTTTACGCTACATAGGCTGTTCGCCATGTAATCATGACACAATGGATACATGGCAGAGGCTAAAAATAATACCTTTATTCTCATTTGATAACACTATTACTCAAAATAAGAAGCTATTAGTGACATAATACGGTACTAAAATTAAGGCAGATTTTATTCAAAGAACTACACAAGCTAGCTTTTCAAATCGATCAGTCTGATGTTACTATGCGCCTTTGATTGGCCCGAGCAGTGTGTATGCTTGTAGTGTTGATGCGTATGCACTGTACCTTGTGTTATCATCTCATATCACACAGCTAGGACCCAATGAAATTGCGTAAACAATCGCAATGTTTAAGAATATATGCTTCATATAGCAAGTCCCACAATTTCAAAAATATTGAAAACCAAACAACTGCATGCAATTCTGGCAATATTTTTCTCTTCAATTGATACCAGCTAGCCTGACCTACTAGCCTCATATCTTTTACCTTATACTTACAGAATTCTAATTATTATCATTGCCATATTGCAAGTCTTAAATAAAGTGGAAGGAGTGCAAATCAATCTCATGTAATCGCTTGGTCAAGGCTGAAAAGATTAGTATATGATAGTGTTAATGAAAATTTATTACAAGACACTTTAAGCAAAGATAAACGTGTGTGTACATGTGTGTGCAATCAGATACACAATCATCTCATGGGGATGTTTTTTCTTTATGGGGACGTTTAAAAAAAAATCCAAGTCCCCACAAGCTAATTAATATGTAAAAGTCTTAGAAATCTTAAAAACCGCCCGTCATCCTAATTTATTTAATACCCCTAAGACATGCAGTTTCAGACAGTTGTCTAAGAAACTGGTTCAAAATAACACTAACAAGCAAAAAAAGTGTTAATATCCATAATTAACATTTTGAAGTGTTAATAATTTAACACTAATGCCTGTTTTTACATGTTTTGTTAATCTTGTTCAATGCCTCCTATACCTTTCAATATTAACACATTGAAGTGTTTAAAAAGTGTTATCTGTTGACTTTTGAAGTGTGTCCGTGAAGAGACTTATACACATAAAGGATTTTATATTTGATGTGTTCTTTTAACGGGCAACCAGTGAGGAGTGATCAAAAGTTGGGACAAACTCTGATCACGACTGCATGCGCATGCGAACACCAATCGCTGGAACATAATGGGCTACATACCTCCACATCTATTAGAGAGTGCACACATCGAGGACACAGCATCTGCAGTTTTAGCACTTTTGACAAAATGCTCAAACAAACACACAAACTTCATCTCAAAAAAGTCTTTTTTTTAAAGATTGGTCTAAAAATTACAAATTATTTTAGTTTTCAAAATATCCAATTCTGATAATTTTGTGTGTGTTGATACATTTGCTCTCTGTAAACACAGTCTTATTTACAGAGTATTATTACATGATTGTATCACAGGAATGTAATTTGCCAACAGAAGAAAAGAACAACTATTCGCAATGCAACCGGCAGTCCAATTTATTGAAACATTCTGCTAAATTTAGAAAATAAAAATGATTAAGCATTTATTGTACAATAAAACATAGTTAACAGGTCTGAAAACAACCCTTCCACAAATTAAAAACCAAATATAGATTTTGAATACATTGACGTCACAGCCAAAAAAAGGGGGGAAAGCATATTGAATAGTTGAGGATGATGACGCATTTTAATGCAAGTATTATTGATACAATTTAGAAGCCAATCATATTGACTATATCCAGGACGAAAATGATAACCTTGTGTGGAGGAATGTTGATAGTGGTGTAAGTCGTGAAGTGTAGTAGAGTCATATTTTTGTTTTTCCCAAACTCTGGCTATTTGCATGGCATTAGCAAGTGTTGTGAATTTTATTATAGTTTTGAAACAGCCACCCTTGAATATTTTTTTCTGCTTCTTTACCTTGATTATGCATTACTTAATGGCTCATAGATATGAATTGTTAAATCTATGAAACATGTCTTAAGCTTTACATGTAAAAAAATATTTTACTCTATAAACAGGATAGATTGCAATTTATTCTTACTCTCAAGCATAAATTCCACCAATTTCATTTTTTTAAGACTTAAAAAAAAAATATGTAAAATTATGCAATAGATCTTGAAAGCTGCTGCTTGTAGCAGTTGTCATGAATGTGTCACTCTTGCTTAAAATTATCCCCCCAAAAAACAGAACAAACAACTAGTATATGGTGAAACAGCTGTAAGTACTAATATTTCAATTTTATTTCTTCTAATTTTTTTCCTTAAAATCCAAAGATTTTAAATTGGGAGAAGGTAAAGAATCTTGCCATGTCTGTAGACTTTTCCCAAGTCTTTGATGAAGCCGACACACGGCAGTTACATAATTGCATTGCCGATTGATTGGCATTGATTGAAGTTATTACAATGTTGATGAGCAGATATTAAGCTATCTATCAAAAAAGGTCTTAACCCTTCTAACTGGGTTGGATTATATAGATTGAGGTGGCTTCACAAAGGAGGAGGAGGAGGAGGAGTAGGAGAAGGAGGAGGAGGAGGAGGAGGAGGAGAAAGAAGAGGAGAAGACTTTTGAATTTATAATGTAGGTTCTTGCCAATAGATTTAAAACGCACTTTTTGAAGAGCGCTCCAATTTCCAAAATTTGATATTTTTGACACAATTGCATTGGTAATTAGCTAGTAACTATACCTGTGAATGGTAAAGCTCAAAATTGTGTTTCAAAAGAAGAATTTGTAATTAGAATAGTTAATATGGATATCTCTGTCTTCTTGTTGTCCTTTCGGCTGAGTAATAAGTTTCAACGGCGATGAAAACATCCTTCCAATATGAAATAGCGGAAAATTGCGCCAGTACATGTCTACGCTCTTCCATTAGTTTGTTCCGTCAGGTTTAGGCAAGTATTTTTTTTGTGAGGTGCCACTATTTCATATGAACGGACCAGTAAAAATTGGCCATTCCGTCGGTAAATACAGACGGGCGATAACATTCTAATACACAACCGTTTTTTTATGAAAATACGCATTTTTGAGCATTGTCATTGCAGATATGTGACTAGACAAAACCAACAAACTGTGCAATAAATCTCAAATTTGAAAAATTCGGGCCACTCTTCAAAAAATGTGCCATTAATTTTACGAAAATTTGAAAGCTCAAACTAATGACTTTTCATTTTCAAAGGGGGCTGTAACTCATTTTTCATACGCATGTCACCTTTTTAAACATTTAACAATTGGCTTATCGCGATTTTAGGTAGAGGCAAGTGTATGTTTGTAAGGCATTTCAATACGTCACTACAGCGAACCTAATCTTGTCGAGCCAAGATACTGCAACCAACCTCAAGAATCTCGCTCACCTCGTTGTTTTTGGTTTTCATTAAACAAATGAGTACAGCAGTAACAGCAACTATTTAATACAGACAGTATAAGTAGTTCCATCTGTTTTTGCGGAGAGATAAACGCATTGATTAAGTCATTTAGACAGATTCCTAATCACCACAGATCAATGCGAGCAAAAAATAGCTCAGGGCCCTGGGTTCTTTCACTGAAGGAACTTAAGTGAGGTTTTCTTTCTCCTACATGCAATGCACTCACGAAAACTTGCAATCTCGTCTTGCTAATTTGTTTAACTATCAAGATTGATCACTTTATTACATATTAAAAAAACATTAACAACAAACATACAACAAAGACCAAAAAAAATAACTTCATAAAGAAATGCACTTTCCATTCAGACAGATGTGATGGATTTTTTGGCATTGATTAACTTTGCACGCCATGTTTTGTTTTTTTGCTATAAGCAAGCAGGTTTCATAGTTATCAGCTGAAGGGATAACAACAAACTTCTTCATGTTGCTTGGCATTATCAAGTGCTTTGTAAAATTGACAAGTGCAATGGTCAAATTCCTTTCACATTGTAGCACAACACCCGCCCAGGGGTGAATGATCCCATTTTTTCATGCCAATTTGGTAAAGAGCTGGTTCTTTTCAAAATTTTCCTCTTGTTTGGGCCCAAATCTGCATCTACTGGTATAGCTGTGGGTCCTTTTTTTTGGCCTAGAATAGATATAATGAAGTCTTCGCCAACACACTTTCCGAGCCCCCTGGCAGCACAATTAATAAACTCACAAACTCACAAGGAAAGGAAAAACATAAAAATAGGATTTTCCCTGTTACAACTTCTGATAACGACAGACAGACAGACAAAATAGAGTAGAGAGAGACAGACAGACCGACGGACAGACAGACTATCACAGATGGCTTACACAACTATGATCTAAGAGCTTAAACTCAACTGATAATGCACTACAATTGCATGAAGTGGATCCATCCCATACACACATATACCCCACTACGGAGGCTGCTAGAAATCATGTAATCCCAAATCCTGCATGGGCATATAAACGGAACAACCCATATGGGCACGCCTCATGGCTTGCCCTCACTTGTCATGGGACTGGGGCCCCAATTCCTTCCCACCCACATGTGAAATCTTCAGTCTTCATCCCTTTACTCCTTCCCTTCCGTACCGGAGAGAGATCCTTGTTAGGGATAAAGGACATGCTCAAGTTTTAAAATGTTATCCACTGAATTTAAGAGGTAATTTCACAGAAACAAACTATCATGACTGTTAACATTATTCAAATTTGTACTTTTATTACAAATACACCAATTATATAACCAAGAAAGGGCTACATTTAACCCACAACTGTTTTTACCCTAACAAGTTTAATATTCCAATCAAACAGATTTCAATTTCACATACTGCAGGTCAGATTATATCACTAGCATCCCAAACTCGCACTTCAATTATCAAAACAGTAACCTTCTGGCAAACGCATTGGGATCTGGTAAATGGTATCTCTAAAAACTAATCTCAAACCTACTTTGGAAATAAGTAAACATTTCAAAGCGTGGAACTGCAAGTCATATACCATCCCTTGAAATGATATAATCTCCTGAGATCTGATGCACATGACATTAAGTCGTTTCTTGAATGAGTTACCTGAAGAATTAAAAACGAGAGCATCAAGGATGCTGTGGCTTAATCCAGAGGTGTGGTGTTGAGTTGTGCAATGAGGTGAAACAAACCAATTACGTGACAATTCCCATATCCTAACTTCCCTTGACTGCATTTTTTCCCACTTTTCAAAAATCCCTCACGGAGCGACCCTTTTGTTTTGGGGGCAATTGCCCCCCTAGATCTAACATAAAAATAACGCTACCACCTTTTTTTTGCGGTGATGCGTCAGGTATGTAGTCTTTTCCGAAAAGGATTTTGGGATATAGGCCTATAGCAGGAAATTTGTTCATGTTAATGCCAACCAAAAAAATATTTGTTTCCAGTATAGTCCAAAACTAAACTGTAAAATGCACTTTATTTTTAATTTTAAAAAAAAAATTGAAAAGGGCTCCCAGAAATTGCTCAAATTGGCTAATGGCAAGTCACGACAGTTGCAAATCCTACTTGATTGTCCAAATATTAGTTTATAAACAAAATATTGATTTTTGGATCACTGGATATCTTGATAAAATTGAAACATTCTATCATCTGTTTTTTGTCCTTAACATGCAAATCTCCCTCATTAAATAAAAGAAAAACAACAACTACAGAAATGCTCCAAATTACTGAGTGGCCTACAACTACTGGCAACAAACTTGAATCCCCTGCTGACGTCACTATTCCATCAACCACTGGCTCCACCAACCATTACCTAACCCATTGGATCCTGTATTCATCAATGACCTGACTACCCCTACCCATCAACCATCAACTCACACCATCACATCATGGAATACTGACTTTGGCCTTGTCAACCATGATTTCAGTATGCATCAAACAGGGGCAGCAAAACGCTACAAGACTAACTATATAAGTTAAAACCTAATTTTTGCACAATTATTGCTTAGGTACGTGGTCATATCAGGGATAAACAGTAACATATAGATGACATTGAGGATTAGGAGGGCTTGTGTAGGCCCAGGCCAGGGAGATTAGTACAGAAAATTATTTACAGTACTCATTAACCTGCTGTTTTCTCAACTTTACAGTGTATTACAACTTTGAAGAAAAATGAATTTTCTTCCATTTGACATCTTCCCCACTTTTTGCCATTTCCAGAAATTGTAGAAGTAAACTACATCCTCTGTTGAGCTGATATATATGGTCAGAACTGGTCAAAGTTATTAAACCCTGATCTATGTTATAAAGCTAACTTGCATTTACATAGACATTGTTCCCCTTCCTTCAGCCCACTCAAACTCACCACCAAATCAACCATTTAATAAGGAAAACTTTCCCACCTGTCAACCAGTATTATTCACTGAGCCTGTCAAACCAAGGTAACTTACAACCCAAAAATTTTTTCATTACAGGATCTCCTGCAACTTTTTGGTCTGTTTTTTCAATTTTGGCTTCTGGCTGCTTAACGCGATTCATCTGATAGGTGAATGTACCCGTACCATTTTGCCGTAGGTAGAAAAATTCAAGAGGCGCAGGTACTTCTGTTAATCATGTTTATTGATGAGGACTGTCAAGGCCTGGAATACACTATTGGTGTGCGTTTCCCATACATGAATGAAAGTGTATTTAGGTGGCAGGTGAGTGGGTTATTGATTGATTGATTCATGGTTTATTAAACATTTTTGCCATCCATGCAGTCCATAAGGCTGAATAATAATTACAATATTCACAATAAAATGAGTATAATAAAATAAACTAACATTAAAACATTATTCTGGTGAAATTTAAACAATAATTACACCTAAAAACACACCAAACCTCAATATTGCACATGCATGTAGATCAAGTCAAACTGATTCAAAACATATGTTGTTTAAAGATTAAATTAAAAGTATATTGTTCCTAACTTTAACCATATAGGGATTGTCACTATTTGTGTGTATCTTTTTGTACGTGATTTAGGAACGGTGAGCTTATTAGAATAGCGTAATTTTTGGGATCTGAAATTTGGCAGCCATGTTGAAATTGAATCGATTGCACTATTTTTTTGGCAAATTCAAGGCCATCTGATCACGCCTCGCGGCGTTCACGTAATTCTGAATAGTGCATTTCTCACTCCAAGGAGGGCGTCTTATAGGAATTATATTTTGTAAAACCCTATTGCAATCTTACATGACCTCTTTTGTATGCGTTCCAAATCATAATGGTGCTTTTCAGTCAACCCAAGAATTGCCAGACAGGAACGGCATATTCGAGAAGTGGCCCGAACAAAAACCAATATTAAAGAAGGGCTGGGTGCACCCATGCTCCAACCAACACAACATACTGAAAAGGCGTGTGACTCTGCAATGTATTGGCAACACGATCAAAAGCCTTACTGAAGTCAGTTATAATAATTCCTAGAAGACTTTTTGGGTTGATCGGCATTTTTAGTGATATTGGTTAAGAACTTAACCAAAATACTGTGTAGTAGACTCTCTTCCGGTTACCAATTGACAATCGTCAATTTGCCCTCAAATGTCACCATCAAACCAGTCTGTATAAATGGATTCGGCAACTTTGGCAAAATGATCCATTAGGGATACTGGTCAAGTTTATCCGCATGTTGGGGGTTGGTTTTAGGTATAGGCACAACACTAGCACGCTTCCACTGATATGGAACCGATCCTTCCCTAAATGAGCGTTCAAAATGTGACAAAGTTGTTCACAAAGCTTATACGTAAATTCGCGAATGAGTTTTGCTGGTATACTGTCAGGACCACCTGCCTTCTTTCTACCAATGGCTTGGAAAGTCTCAATGACTCCCATGGGAAATTTCAGGTAATGATGAAAAAGCAGGAAGATACGCGGGTCGGTCTGAAATATCCAATGTCCGGATATCTTTTCCAATTGAGGTAAATGATTATTATACTATTAGCTACGTCAATAGTATCGGTTTGGATCTACACCGGGTGGTGGTTTTATTAATGTTTGTGATTTATTGTCCGTTGTCATGACTTTTATGTGTCTAACCACTCAGCAGGGTTTGATTGTTTATATTTGTTTGAATCCTGTTTTTTATAATATTCATGTTTTCTACAACAATTGATCTTTGCACTAGATTTGGTTCTATAAACCTCCCACAAGCGCGATCCTTGTTTTGGTTAGAAATCCATGGCTGTCTGAACTGCACTGTTTAACTTTACGTGTTGAAATGAATTTCCATACGGCAATGCAAATTTTGATAAAAAGCGTTGGTTTTTTTATCAGCCCGTTGCTGGCTTATTAATACCGTGTGTCCCAAAAAAACCGCAACGCTTGTTGACAAGCCTCCATAAGTTTTGAACAAAGCACCTGAACCTACTTAGTCCTTTGTTGTAAGGTAAGATGAGACTGTTACCTAACGCCCATGAAAAGTTCTAACGTAGAGTTACTAGTTTTTAAGATATGACCCCACAATCAAGTACCCGCAGAACACACTTTACAACAGAGCCCCACTGGTGGCTTAGCTCAGCAGGTTATTAGTGGGCCCACCACTCTGGGGGCACAACATTTTCTATGTGCAGATATTACTTGAGAAGTCCCCACATGAGCAAAAGTCAGAGGACATTCTTAGTAGCACTCCCTATTTACATTTATATTCCAACCAAATCTATTGATTATAACGATTTGTGGCACAAGGATTTATAATTTCCAAAGAATGCCCCTTTAATCATCTACATGACCTTTAACTTAAATCTATGAGCACCCCATATGGGCGTTGGATCAAGGTTTCTTCTGAGCATGTTCGGTATTATAGGAATTGATTTGAGGCACAAGAGGGAATTTATAGATTTTTTTAAGAATCCCTTTAATCGGCCATGCGACTTTGACCCAAATCTATGACACCCTATATGGTCCTTGGTCAGCGGTTTCCTTCTAAGTCTAGTGATTATCATCATTGTTTGTGGCACAAGAAGGAATTTATAGATTTTCAAAGAATGCCCCTTTAATCGGCTCATTTGACCTCTGACCAAATCTGTGAACACCCCACATGGCCTTCGATCAGTGATTATTCTGACCGATTTTCGCTGCAGACAGGCCAGCGTTTGGCCCATATGACCGCATTTAGGCAGTGTGACACATTCTCCTACTAAGTCTAGTGATTTAGCAATTGATTTGTTTCACAAGACTGAATTTATATATT